>CAJNDV010035341.1:35351-97454 GCA_905221635.1 Symbiodinium sp. CCMP2456
ACACACACACACACACACATGCAAAAGAGCGGAGGGCGGCGAGCGGAAAGGGCGGAGGGGGAGGCATGGCTCGGCTCTCGGCTTGGCGCCTAGGACCCAGAGCGCAAAGAAGCCAGCAACGGCCCGGCCGAAGTTGGTCTCCAGCACTTCGTCCAGCCTCGCGTCGCAGTCGCTGCTTCCGTGTTCAAGCCCACAACCGACAAAACCGTCTGGGACTTTCAGTGAGGGCTGGGCCACTGGAAGCTGCCCTCACACCGGGCTTCCGTATCGGCCACATCGAGACCTCACTGTCTCTTAAGTTTTGAAGGACTGAAGCAGAACCGGTCGCTGCCGGCCGTTCCCGGGCCGCCGGGCCTGGCTTCGGCGCCGAAGAGGGCTCCCCGTGCCCGGGCCCGGGCTCGGCCGCGAGCCGCATCCTCCAAAAAGAGCAGCAGCCGAGTCCAGCCGAGCCTCCCCGCTTTTTGCCTGAGCCCCGAGCTGCTCCGGCGCCGAAGATCCGAACCCACGAGGCTCGCGACGCTGAAGCCCAAGGAGTGTCAGGCAACAGCCGTAGCTTAACATGCTCAAGTTGCCTCTCGGAAAGCCACGTCGGGCATCCAGGCAACGGTGACTTTATCAGACATGCTTGTGACAAGGCTTTGGCAGTGTCCTTTTCCATGCAAGCTCCGCGGCTCCGGGTTGCGGTTCAGCCACGTTGAAGACCCGGGTGCACGCACTGCTGCGCATCTTTGGCGACATGCACAAGAGCAATTTTGGCATCTCGCAGGTGACTGGCTGCCTAGCTGGTCTGATGATGATGATGATGCTGATGATGAGACGCCGCTGCCAATCTATGCCAACTTGGAAAGCTGCCATTACGATCATTTCGTGCATGCAAGCGCGTCGACGGCCGCTTGGTGAGCCTTCGAACCTTGCACCTTCCGCGGGGCGTGCCGAGAGGCCTTACCTGGATGGCTCGGTCCGTTGCTGAATTCTGCTGCGCTTGCGCTTCACGCTTTCGTCCAGAATTTCACTCAAGTCTTGAGGCCCTAATTCGGGCGGACCTTACTTGCAGGTACGCATCCAGATGCTGCGTGAACAGAAATCTGAAAGCCTGCGAATGTCAAGGAGCAGGGGCAAACTGTGGCGTCAGAGTGCTGCCGGCTGCCAATGCGTACCTGGAAAGACACCATTTCACCTTCTGGCGACCCCTCCGCAAGAAGCCTTCCCTCTCACAACCCTGGCCCAGCAGCTGTGGTGCATGTGCGTTGCTGCCGACTCTGTGGAACAGTGGAAAGCGCAGCTGGTATGAATGAAGGGCAAGCACCCAGACGGACACCTGTTGACTTCCATCCACACGCCGTGCTGTGTGTTTGCGACGTGAACTGGCAGAGCCTAGGATTCTGTTGGCTCCCGGTTTCCTCTGGGCGAAATCAAACCAGTGTCATCTGCCAGTTCCTCGGACAACTCCGCAGTGGAACACTTGCCGGGATTAGGAGACACATGCGGATGCGACAAAAGCGAGGTCGAGGGATTGGGGACTGGATGTGTGAGATAGAAATTCGGAAAGGAGTGAAGAAGCGGAGATGACTGATGGGAGGAGCAGCTGCAAGCATCAGGACGGAGATACCGTTTCGCTCGACGGCTCCCGGGCCTCTGAGCTGCATCCAAGCGCTTTCCAGCCACGGCGGCCAAGCTGGGAGCCGGCACTGCCTCGGTTATAGGCCGGAAGCTTCCTACAGCCTTAGCCAAAAAATGAAGTCCCTTCGTCGTGGGAAGCAGCAGTGTCGCGCTCTTCTGCTTCGAGTGCGGTTGATGGTAAATCTTCCGGAATTCCGGAAAGTTTACAGAGGCCAAAAGGCCATGAGCCAGGCCACGGGAGCAAAGGGCGGGCTCGGAATCCGAGGGCCGCTGATCGCCTCACTCTCGCTCGCAGGAGCCCAGGGCCTGAGGATGGAAGAGGCTGCTAGGCCCTACAGTAGGCCCTACAGTGGGCCCGAGCGGTTTATCAGGTGCCTGTCGTTTTTGGCTCTGGCCCCCTTTGCCTGATACATGTGCCCCGCCTCCTTCACTCTTGACACTCGGAACAGCATGACAACGGCCCAATTTGCCGGGGGCGGTGCTGTCTGGCTTCGGACAACAATTGGAATAAACGCGCGCTTCCGGCTGATGCTCTTGGCGTATTTCAAGCCCTGCGCCGCGGTTGCGTCTTGACGAGGAAACACGAATGGCTCTTTGCCAGGGACTCCGACTCCCGGGGCCCCTCTTTTTCCCTCACATGGATCGTTTCAGGCCTGGCGAATGCGCATATGCAAAGTGTTGGCATAGATAGAGCTCAAGGTCTGGCGAAAATTCCTACAGTATTGGACACTGTGTACAACTGTTGAGCACGCCATACGCCGACGCCTGTCAGGTATGTCAAGAGGAGATAAAGAAACTAGGTAGCTGGCAAAGTGTCAACAGCGCATACTGGGAACACTTTGCCATGACCGACAGTCTCTGAAGAGGTGTCGCGATCCCTCGGTTGCACGTGCAGTGAACCTGCTGGCGGCTTGAGACTTTCCATGTCACGCGCTTTGCCAGTCTCCAGTCCGCTCTGCTGTTTTGCGACGGCTTGCGCACCATCCTTGCTTCGGCCTCGAATGCTTGCGGTTGCTGCTTCTTGCATCTGCGATCTTGGCAACACGCCTGGAAGTTAGGTGGTGCTTTCAGGCTTGTGCTGTTGTGCCCTCTGCCCACTAGAACACCAGAACCCAGCGTCCTGGAAGGCTCCGGCGCTCGGCTGCTAGGTGAATCTGCGGGAGGCTTGGCCACGGCTGTTGGAACTGCCGCTGGCGCCGCAAACGACGTGGCCTGTGCTCACTGGTTCTGACATCTCCCGCCCCTCCCCTTCGGAGATCCTGCCTCGGGCCGCTTGTGGCCGCAGTTCTTGCAGAAGCGCGCAGTTGCCGGGTTCAGGGTCCCACAGTTGGGGCAGTGGTAGGGTTCAGCCTCGCCACACGGATCCGTTAACAAAAAGGCCTGCAGAGCCACAAATTATCAATGCTGCCTTGGGCGAAGCAGGTTGTGGAGGAGTCGGTGCTTCAGGGCAGGCCTCGCCAAGTCGCAGTCTTTATCGAAAGTCAGACACTTTCGTCATTTGTCAGATTTCAGCCTGCCCCAGCGCTGCTCCACTCTCCGGCTTTGCCTGCAAGTAGCCTCGCAAGCTTTTGGAAGCGGTGCCCCCCAGCGCCAAGATCAGATCTGCAGCCCGGCCACGTGCTTTGCCGGCTAGGAGCGCAGCTTGGGCAGACCTTGGGAAGTTCGAGGAAAACCCGAAAGGTGCCGCAGCTCGCTGGAGCTCGCTGGGTCTCGTGGCCTTGAAGGAGACGTCGGCGATAGAGACTTTGGAGATTCAGCGCCTTCGCATCGACATCGTGTGTTGTTTCGTGAAGCTCTCGAGCTCTGAGCTTGCGGCGAGTCTCTTCCCCCGGCCAGATCCTGGGCGGATCTGCTAGCTCAGGGCTCAGCTGCCGTATGAGACTTCATGCACAGTTGTATCACAGAAGGGACTCCTCTCTAGCGCCTGAACTGGCTGCGGTCGAGCAACAGCAGAAAGCAGAGAAGGCTCTTCTTCCCGTCCCAGGTCCGTTGCCACTTGTCGCAGAGTTTCTTCAAGGCCGAGCCTCCCCAGCTCTGCCGTGCACAGCTTTTGAACTCTCCACAGCTGCTGTGGCTTTTTTTTGCCACTGCATCTCAGACTCAGAGCCTGCCACAGCTGCGGTGAGAGGCGTCTCCTGCAAGACTTCCACTGCGTCCTGAGCCAGAACCGGGCAGCGAAGCGAAGGAGGGGGGGGGCGCGTCCCCACGGCCCGTCGGTGCCTCTCCGGACATGGACTCAAAGAGCTGGCCCGAGCCAAGCCTCGACGCGAGGCCCAGTGAGGCGAGGCTTCAGCGCGTGGGAGCTGAGAAAGCTGGGCCCTCAAACAGCACGAGGCCCGGGGTGGAGTCGAAGGAGGTCTTGGCCAAGTCAGGCTTTGTAGAATTGCTGGCCTCAGGCTCAACAGTGCCTCACCAACTTCAAGGCTCAGACACACTTTTTTGCCCAGTTGCCGAGTGCCCGAAAGCACGAGACAGCTGGAGTCCGTCCGGCTGCAGATGTGTGGGGCTCAGGAGATCCACCCGGCTGAACCTTTTGCCAGCAGGCTCTGACTGAGACTTGCTCTCTGACTCTGAGCGGTTCTGAGGGCTCTTCTGCCCGGCAATGGTCGCGACCAGAACCCGGCTCTCTCCGAGCCAGGCCAAGTGCACCGAGTCGCCCTTCGCCCCAGTCGCACGAAGAGACCCCCAAGCAAGGAAGGTGGGCCCAAGGCCTGCTGCAGGAGCGCTGCCACACTGGCGCCTCCCGGGGCCCAAGTCGCTGTGCGTCTCTGCAAAAGTTTCGCGGAAAAGGGCGGCGCCCCGCCTGACTGCGAAAGGTCGCAGTGTGCGGCACCTGCTAGCAACGGCGTCTTCGGTGCATTTGTATAAGCCTGAGCTGGACCTGCTAAGGTCGAGCCTGCAAACTGGCTGAGCTCTGCCGCTGCCGCATGGAAAGCCCGGGCGATTTGCTGCTCGGGCACCTGTCAGGGACTCGATTCGCCCCAAAAAGGGCCTCCTCTTTCCTCCCTAAAAGGACACGTTGTCTTGTACGTTTCCTTGCGCCTCCTCGGTCGAAGCTTCGAAAAGGAACTTGGGAATGCTCTGCGCCACTCGGAAGGACACCAGGTGGCCAGCGGGGCCGAAGCCATGACACACCTGCCAGAACTCAACCCTGGGGTGCCGGCCGCGTCGCTGCGTGCTGCGTGCTGGCTTCTCTTCTCTGAGCTTCTTGCCAGATAGAGTGTTCGACCGGCTCTTTGGGTGATGCTGAAGCAGTCCTCGCAACCGGTGCACGGCTCGCATGTCGGCGGAAGCCTACGGCATCTGGGAGGATGGGCCTTGCTCGGCTCCACCCCGCGGCGGCTGCAGAAGCAGGCCTGCAGTATATGTGGATTCGTAAAACCGAAAAGTGCTACGTGAGAAGTGCTTCCTTGACTCGTGTTTTTGTCGGCTTCGCCTGCGCCCGGCCCGTGCCCTGGAAGCTCGGCAGCGCCTGGGCCAGTCCTGCGAGGTGCGGTGCAGAAGACACCGCAGCGGTCGGCAGAGCCTACGTACTGTAACTTCTAAGGGATCAGGGCAGGGCATTGGCGGGGAAATGGATGATTGCCCCGGTTGCAAGGCGCGTCCCGCTGCATCCAGGCGCTTCAAGCTGATGCGATTCTCTGAAAGCCTTGGGGGGGAAAAAGTGCAACACTGGGCATGGCATGGAGCTGGCTCCCGACTCCACTCTTGCAGCCTCTCTTCTGTACCCGCAAAAAAAACGCATAGGCAAACCTCTCCGTCTCGCGCAGGCCGCACATCCCAAGCATGGGATGAGAGAGTCGCCCGTCTTTCGCCAAAGCACGGCGCGCGAAGCCAGGCGCCGCTGGAGCCCGAAGAGGCCTGGACCCGGATAAAAGAGAGACACAGAGAAAGAGAGCGAGAGAGAGAGAGAGCTTTGGAGCCTCGACAGTGCTCAGGAGCTGCTGATCGAACTCCTGAGGTCCCGGTCCCAAGAGCAACTCAACTCAGGGCCCTGTCTCCGGTTCCCTCCGCCACCTTTGGACACAGCGATGTGTCCGGAGCCAGGGCCAGGTCCTTTTGCCACGGCCACGCCCCGTCGCGCCCCAAAGAGAGAAAGGGGAGATTTTTGGGCATCTCCTCTTGGGGCATCGGTCGACACCTCATGATTCCAATGACACATAAATGACTGAAAGGCTCGAACCGAGAAAAGAGGCTCGGTGAGTCCCCGGCGGCGCTGTCGCGGGGGTGCCTTAGCTTGAAGTGTTTTCAACTTCTGGCAAGGCAAAGCACAGCGTCCCGGGCCTCGGCTTCCTCCCTGACCTGGAATCCAATGCAACCTCCGGTCATCTCCGGTCCAAGCGCAGCTCTGAGGCTCACCGAGAGCGCAGCAAGATGCAGGAGACATCGTCGGAGCAGTCTTCGGCGGCCTCAAGAAAGGCCGCAGCCAGCGTAGCTGCGTAGATGCTGAGCCACGCTTGCCGGCGGCCTGCTGCCACCGAGAACGTGCTTCCGCCGCCAACTTGCCGGCCGCGAAACTTGGGCCTTCAGAGCAAAGCCTTAGGGTGGATCTGTGCCCCTGGGCTGCCAGGAGGCTCCCGCCGCACTCTTTCAAGCGGCAAGCTGTCAGGAGCTGCAGAGCCTCCTCGCCCGGCCTGGCCAACAATTGTTCCCCAGCCCCGGTCGGGCAAATTGCCCAACCCTCCCCTGCGCCTTGCATCGTCCAACATTTCCCAGAAGCCACCCGAACCCAGCAGCACCACACCGGGTGTCCTTCAACACAGTGCAAGCTGCTTTCAGTGCTGTGATTTTTCGCGGCGAAAACAACCCGCCTCTCGAAGGACGTCTTCCTGATCTCGGGCTGCGAAGAGACGCCGAGACCCTGGAGCTTCTGCTTGCGCTTTCAGCTTCAAGATCTCTGCTCTGCGATGCTCCGAATCCCGCCTGCCCGGCCAGATCGCCAAAAGCACGGGTGACGAAGAGCCCCGGGTAGCGCTCGCCCTGGCGAACAAAGGAAAAAGTGCTCGTGCGCAGCCAGTCAGCTTTGAGAACTCTGGCTGGGCGACCGGTACGAAGAGCCTTACCTCGCATGGAGGGGGTGGCGCAAATTCGACGCAGGCGCAGCTACTGCCTGGCGCACTCGCCGGTGCCCCGGCAACAAGCTGCGGCCCGCACGTGTCCGGAATTTGGCGGCACCTTCACGGGACGTGATGGTCTCTCACTCGATTTCTCCTACACTCGCTTCATCTCTTTTCACTAGGTTGCGAAGGGCATCTGTTCTGATGCTTGCCAGGAAACGGGCCCAGAGCAATTGCAATCCTACATGTGAAGGTCCTAAAGGTCCTAACGTCAACTGCAAGTGACTGATGCGCGGCGACCTTGAACATGGAGAAAAGTTGGAGAGGAAAAGACGGGAGACATGCCGTTATGCCGCCTCATTCTTCGGCTTACTTCGTAAAACAAGTGACGCTGGCTCTGTTTCGGCGTGAGCTCAAATCCCCAGCTTGCATCCACCTGAATCAACTTGGCGCCGCTGTTCCGCGCGCGCTGCAGCTCCTTTACGTCCTGTGCCAGCATGCGATGTCAGAGCCCATGTGCAAAAGGCAAGACACACGTCACACGTCCTCGGTGGTGTGAGCCGGAGTGACCTGAGTTTGCTCCGCGCTCGCTCCGCTCATCGCCAGGCCACACTGGGGCAAAGGCCAGGTCCACTCGCCGGCTCGTCTCTGTGACCTCAAACGGCCATGTTTCGGCGTCATCGGGCGGAAATGCCACCGAGGCACCGTGGCCACCAGGACGCGCGTGTCCCCAAGCCAAGCCTGCGACGCAGCATAACGATGTCGCGCTTGTGAATGTCGATGAGTGCAATGTGGCGTGTGGGACTGAGAGCCCCGCCACTTTCACCTCGTCCCCGTGCCGGAACGCTACACTGCAGCTTGCTCCCGACCTGGGGGACAAAGCAAAGGCTGGCGAGCTTTTGCTCTAACAGCTGCAGTACCCTGAGTGTGTATGTATGTCACACAGCATGTCCGTACATTTTGACAACAAGCTAGATGTCTGCGTCCCATGCGCGCCAGGTCTTGGCCGCCCGGCGATGCAATGTCGATGTACTTCGCCTTGGCAAACTGCGCCACATCTTCGGCCACTTTCGGGAAGGCATGCACCTCAAAGAACACCCGGCAGAACAGCTCGCAAGCATGTGAGCCGCCTGAGGCTTGCGCCAAAGCCTCTTCAGGGCGATGCCCTGCAGCAAGTAACTGCTCCAGGAACCAAGGCAAGCTCTGCCTGGCACGGTGCTTCAATTTTTGTGTGGACCTTTAGCACTTCCAGAACCAGGCGTGAGCGGCGCTACACGAAAGGCCACAAGATGTCCGAAGGGGCCATGCCCATCACCTGTTCAGTATCCAAAACACGAAGGATCTGAGTCCATCAGCTCCCATGTTCAGGGTCTCTCTGGGAGCCCCGCAAAGCACATAGAGGATGTCCTCGTCGTAGCGCGTGAGGCTCAAACAGTCCTGGGAGTGAGCCCAGGTAGAGCTCAAGGCGGAATGCGGATTGTCCCGGCCTGGCAGGGCAGCGGGTCCGTGCCTCAGCCAAAAGGGCCCACAGCTCTTTCGCCGATACAACCTCTTGTGGGTGGCCGACTGCCTCGCTTGCCTCGGAGGCTGGAAATTCCCAGCTGAAAGGAGCTCCTCCCGGCCCTCAGAAAGGACACCGCTGGATTCACAAATGCGAGCATCACTGCATTCGTCTGCCCTGCAGCACCAGCTTAAGGTTTTTCCACCACATCCAAGGTCTAATTGGAATCAACTCCGAATAGAACCCGACCTCCGGTGTCTTTGAGCGGATTCCGGGCTATTGCACGCACCCAAGAGTCCGCGATCGTCAGCGAACCTCTTCGTTAAAACTCGCGACCATGTGCGCCGCTTCCCGCCACTATCAGAGACTCCCTCTTGGTTCTCGGCGAGAGTTTCTACGTTGCTAGGCCGCCAACAGCAGGTGCAGCCGCACGTCCCAGAACACAGCCCATGTGATACTGATTTCCAGTTCCAGAGCACAGGCGTACTGACAGAGCTTCTGAGCTCGCAGCACGCTTTCGGCCGTCTCCTGCAGAGCCCCGAGCCGCCGCAAAGGGCAGAGCCATGCTGCCATGCTTGCGTTTTTTGGGGGGCTGCGGGATGCGCCTCGGCGGGGACAGCGGCCTGAAAGGGCTCAAGCCACTGCTGGTCATCTTTCGGCACCTCGTGGTGCAGACTCTCCGAACACCACAGGTGCAGCAAGGGAAAAGCTGGCAGACTTGGGTTCAAAGCTCAGGGCGCTTTCTGGCTTGTGGAATCAAGCTGCAAACTCATCTGCATCCGCCCCGAAACCCTTCGGGTTCCCGGGCTTGCGGGGCTTACCTTTCTGGGCTTTGCCCTTGCCAGCGCCCTTGCCAGCACCCTTGCTGCCCTTGCTGGGCCGTCTCTCCTTGCGGCCTTCTTTCAGCCGGCCGCGCGGCCCGCGGCCTGCCCCTTCCTGGGCCTCCGCAGTCCGCTCGTACCTGAGCCGAGACATGATTAGGCACGGACATAGAGTGCGCGTACGCCTCGTGCGACATAGATGCGCAGAGAATAAGATACAGTAAAGCATCATATCATACCACAGGGTCTTGAACGTGATAGCACACCCCCACACACACACACACACACACACACATGTGTGTGTGTGTGTAAATGCATGTGCCAGTACGTAAGATCCTACCTCGTGGGGCCCCACGAGGCAGGGGCTTCTTTTGTCCGGGGTCCGGGCCGGTTCTTCTGGACCACTTCGCGCGGTGCTTCGCGAAGGGCGAAGCTGGTCGCCAGGTGTCCCAAGTGGAGCTGGCCGAAAGGAAAGGATGCTCGGAGCTCCCGTGGGAAGGAGCGATAGGCCTGCGGAAAGCGGAAAGCCCCATCCTCACTAATCCTCTCCCTCTCCCCCCGCGACTCAGTTTTTCAGGAAGGAGATCCTACTTTTGTGTAGCCTTCAAGGAGGCCAGGAAGCCGGAGCGCGCCCGTGAGGCCAAGGCTGCCTGTGCCGCCACGCGGCTGGCGAGGTGGCCAGATAAGAGGCCCTGAGATTCAAATGCCGAGGCAGGGATCTAAGCGTCTAGGGCCTCGAGGGACCTCGGGTATATTCGGGTACATTCTTCCCTTAGGAGTATGTTTTCAATGTTGAGGGATTATTGCAGGCTGATTTCCCTCCTACGAGTAGGGGGTTTAGGTCCGAAGCAAGACGTCGTCTGGGCTGGGCAGTCCTGCAAGTCCCGATAGCCTGTCAGAGAAGCCGGCGCTTTGCTTCGCAACCCGCTTAACAGCTCCTGCGGCGCAGTAGGCTCCCATAGAAACGACTTCCACTGCTCTCCTAGATCAAATCGAAAAGGGACCCCAATACATCAGAATATGCCAGTGTAGATGATCCCCAACAAATACTCGAGCACCATGACGGCCGCTACGACCACGACCACAAGGAGACCCTAAAAGATTCCAACAAGCATTCCCAACACTGCTGGCTCATGCCAAAAACGACCCAAATGCTGTCCCTTGTGTACTGCTGCGATTCAGCGTTTTGGCTGGCCAACAATTGGTGCATGTATTGGAATTGACGATGAAGATTGCTCTCCAGCGGAGTGCTTCCGACGGATCCGGTGCACGCAAGAGGACGCCAGCGCAAAGAATGCACCGCACCACAGCCGGGGAAGGCTTTCCGCTGCGTGCCGCCGCCCACCCTAGTTGTTCTACGAGTCTTATAGAATCCCCAAGAGTGCCATTGCAATGGAAGGCCATCTAGTGTGATGTAGTGTACGAAATGTTAGGGGAAGATCTCAAATCGCTCCTCGAGCTGCATCTCCCGGAGGTCCGTGAGGTTTCGGCTTCTGAGGACGTCCAGGAAGCCAAGCTCACTGGGCTGCAGGAAGAGCAAGGCGCTTCCCTGCTGGCCGATGCGGGCTGTGCGACCAACGCGGTGCAAATACTCCTCGGTCCTGCGAAGCACTGAGAAAAAACTGAAGCACACGTCATCCACACACCAGAGCGAGAACAAAGCGAGTCCTCTGCGGGGGGTCGTACTGGATGATCCAGTCGATCTGAGGGAAGTCGAGGCCGCGAGATGCCGCGTCGCTTGCAAGAAGCACTCCTCCAGGGACTTTCAGGAAATCCCGAATGTAGCCAGCACGCTCTTCTTTGGAGAGGCTTCCATGCAGCTTGAAGAGTTTCGTCTTCGCAAACATCTTCTCTTCGTTCTGGCGGTCAATATCTTCAGCCGCCTCCTCCTCTTCCTCCTCCTCCTCCTCGTCCTCGTCCCTCAAGAGCTTGGCATCCTTCGCGAGGCCTACGAAGCGACCCTGCAGCTTCTTGATGGCGGGGGACAGGCCTTCCCTCTGCTTCGGACCGCCGCTACGAGGGGGCCAGGCCGCGTCCTGCAGCAGGTCGCAGTGGAAGTCCACCGAAGCTCCCGTGGAGAAGAAGATGATGGACTTCTTCTCACCCACCCGGGACAAGATCGCCGCAAAGAGTGCTGCGAGCCTCTCCTTCCCTGGAACTATGCAGTACCACTGTGTCAGCGTGGATGGGGCCAAGAAGTTCAGCTCTTGACCGACAGCCACTGTGCCGGTCTCGACTTCTTCCTTCGCATGCGCCTCGGCATCTGCCCAGAAGGCCTTCGGGCGGAGGCAGAAATCAGCAAGCCTTAGCTTCTTGAAACTTCTGAGCAACGACTCTTATAGGACCTATTTTCGAAAAAGATCCCACCGAAAGGAGCCTGGACATGGGATGCCATCTCAGTTGCTGCTGCACCGCGGGAACCAGAGTTGCCGACACCAGCAGCGTCTGCACCGATCCCGTGGGGCTTTCGGCATTCTCGCCCTCCTGTTCAGGATCGCAGCCAGTTGCAAATCCCGGTACCGTCACCTCCCCGAGTCCTTGGCAGCTTCCAGGATCTTCTTGTGAATAGACCGTATCTGTGGCTCAAAGCCCATATCCAGAAGCCGATCTGCCTCGTCCAACACAAGGCACCGGATGTTGCGGACCTCATTGCGAGAGGACTCCCAGAGCTAGCCGCCGCTGAAAGAGACACCAAACCGACGACGGGGGGAAACACCTCACGAAACAACATGTCAATGTCGTCTAGACGGCTTCACCCGTGAAGATGTCGAGAAGTCGAGGCGGCAAAACCCGCTTGTCGAAAAGCTGATTCAACAGTATACAGGTTTGCAGCAATCCCAGTCTTTCTTGAAGGGCGACCCAAACTCCTCAACGGAACGAAACTCACCTCCGACGCCCGTGATGGAGACTTTCTCGAGATGGCGGGCTTTAGGGTCTGCTGTTCTCTCCGAGGTGCAACGAACGTGGCTGTATGCTCGAGGTGGTATGCCAAGCGCCCCGGAGTCGCGCAAAGGAGCACGAGACCTTTGCGGATGCGGGCTTTCTCGCTCTTTGGCTTCTCTCCACCTGCCACCGCTCCACACACCAGGGAAGGCATCATCCGAGCCAGATCAGATGCAACCTTCAGCGTCTGGAGTGCCAGTTCTTTGGTGGGTGAAAGGACTGTGGCCAGCGTCCCCTTCCTGAGGCGAACTCGCGCTCTGCTGTTGCATTCTACACTCTACAAGTAGTTACGTGTAGCATCTTCTGCTTAGGCTTTGCATGGCTTTGCGGTCCTGCGGTCTAGGCCACCCGGAGTCACCAGCAATTGGTGCAAGACCGGCAGCAAGAAAGCCAAAGTCTTGCCTGAGCCTGTCGGGGCCCGCAGCAGTACATCCCGCTTGCCCGTCAATGCCCGAGGCACAGCAAGCGCTTGGATGGGCGTGCAGTCTGTAAAGCCCAGATATTGAAGCTGCCGAAGTAAGGACTCATGCAGTTTCAAAGCCGCAAAAGCCGTCTCCGAGACGATGCCGCTCTGTTTCAGTTCCGCGGCCTTTCGTGGGGCTTCAGGCTTCTCACGGCGTTCACGGATCTTGGGCTTCTTGGGAGGCGACGTAACATCGGATGCTGACGGACGCGGTTCCCTCGCGGCCTTAGCCGCCTGAGCCTTCGCCTCTGTGCCGGGCACCGTGGCCTTAGCCGTCCTCTTCCAGGCCTCCAGGACCTTCGCTTGCTTGGAAATCTTCGGCTCTTTCCGTGGCGCCTCCTTCGCCTCGCGCTTCCGCTTTTTGCGGGAGGGTGCGGAGGGCTCCGTTTCCTGGAGGCTCTCTGTCGGCTTCGTCGGGTTCTTCCGGCTTTTTGTCAAAGACTTCGCCTTCCTCTTTGAAGGACCGTCCGACGCACTTTTCCGCCCGAGGGCCTGGATGGCGCGAGCTGCACCTGGGGCCAGGCCAGAAATGTTGATGCTCAGGTCATCCATTGCCAAGGATCCCAGCAATGACCAGTTGACCAGCTAGCCAGCTCCGCTGCGTTTTTGTTTTGCTGGCTCTGTCTTGTGCTGTCCGGAAGATCCCGAAATCTCACCGTGTCTGCAGATTGTAACTTCATGACGCCACTTTGGGCGCTTTGTTGAGCTCAGTGTCTGCAGCAGAAAAGCTGTCAGCAGGGGTTGCTGTTTCGGGGCTGTGCAGCCAGGCACCCGCGGTTCTAGAGCAGCGCCTCCATGACGGTTGGGTCCGATCCAGGTCTTCGCACCTACAGCGCAAGGCGCGGTGGCTGAGAAAAGGCAGCGGCTCAAGGGCTCCCGGCCCAAACACGTCTTTCCTCTTCAGGCTCCAGGTGGCTCACAACCTCCAGGAAACAACTGCAGCTCGATCCCTGCCCTGCAGCTGCGCACGGCAGCCTGCGCTTTGTATTGCTGAGGTTGGAGTGCGGGATCCAGGCAGATCATCTCAGGACCTCACTGTCAGTGCCCCCCGGCATGCCAAGTACCCTTTTTTTCAGCACTCAGAAGGCGGAGTGGCTCTGCAGCTGCTGATCGATGTCGAGGGCCTCGCTCGGATAAACACATGAGCCGAGTCTCTCGCCTGGCGGCTCCTGCCGCGGCTCTTCCCGCCTGCTCCGGCCGCACCAGCTCCCGCTCCACCTCTTAGCATGCCGACTACGACGCGTTTGGGATTTAGGCCTTGCCCTTGCTCTCTTAGCTGGGACGGCTTTTGAGCACAGCCGTCTGTCGAACACCGAAAGGGTTGGATCCGGACATCCCGCCTTGAGCTTCGCACGCCGGCGCTTGCTTCGCGCCTGCTCCACCAGACCGTGACACATGGCTTCCACGCATTCCGGCCATTCCGGAGCTGGGCCTCCAAGATCGGAGAGATCCACTTGGTCTTGGGCTCCTGCAAACTGCACAAAGCCTGCTGCGCTGTGGCTAAGAGGGCTAGATTGCTGCTAGATTCGGAGTCATTCTTCACACAAGGCCTGATCGGGATGGCAGCTCTGGAATAGAGGTGGCGTAGCATGTGGGGCCGCAACGGCAACCAGACAGGCATCCCGAAAACATGCTGGCCGCAGAAACTCGGGCGATGCCACCTTCCCACCCGCTCCTGCATGCCGGCCTGTGGCGGAGGAGTCTGCTTTGTTTCCTGGTCTTTCAGCTGCCTGGTCAATGTAAACCAAGTAAACGGCAGGAAGTGGCGGGGTTCCAAACGCCTCAAGGGCTGCCGTGTCTGCTTGGTCTGCGCGTTGTCGTGCCAGCCGTCGACCTCGCGGGATCCGGTGACCGGGCTTGGCCAGCTTGGTCCTCACTGCCAGGTTCCAAACGGGGATCTCGGGCAGTCCTTGGTCACCTGGCGACAGTGTCAGCTTCCCTCAACAAAAAGTGGACCTGCAAACAAGGCTTCTTTTTGTAAGGCGGCGACGCCGCTCCCTCCTCCGCGTCTTCACTTCCCGTGCCGCCCGTGCCTGGGGGAAAAATCGGAGACCCCGCATGGGGCCCTGTTAACTGGCACGGACGGCGGTGAAACACCGGGGCGCGCTCCGGCATAACTTCCTTCTTCGCGCCCTGCTGGGGCAGCACCAAGCTGACCTTCCGGAAGAAGATGCAAAAACCATAGAGAAAGGTGTGCGGCGACGGTGCTGCTACCTAGTGCTGCCAGCAAGGGCAGGGTGCAGCCGAGCAGCATCCATGTCGGGGAAAACCTGGAAGCTCCGCTGTGCAAGTTCCAAGGGCAAACAGATCAGGAACCTTGTCGTGGAAGACATCCAGCTGAATAGGTGTGAGTACGGGGGCCCGCCATTTCTCAGCCTTACAGGGCAAGCTGCCGAAACAGCAAAGCTGGTCGTAGCCTTTTGCCGAGCTGCGGTGGATGCCAGCACCTGCCGCAAAACCGGAGCAAAAGCCGCTGTCGGGCTTTTGGGCACTTGCACCTCAAAGTCCCGGTCAGCACCCAGGAGCTCGTCAGCCTCATTTAAGGAAATGACATGGTCCGAGTCCTGCCACCCTGGCTGGGAACCCGGGCCTTGTCATGCTCAGGTGGCTTCAGCCAAAGCCTGTCGCTTCGGAAGACACAAGTAGAACTGCAAACCCTGCGGCCCTGCGACACAGAAACCTCTCCAGGTCCAGGTCTCCGGAGCATGCGTGGGCATGGGGATTGGGCGACGAAAAAGCGGCTGGGGCGCGAACTCTTCGGCTTCGTGCACATCCTTCTCCTTACAGGCGGGCTCAAGCTGCGCTGAGGGCATCAAACGGACTCGAGCTGGGGAGTTTCCGAGGCGGGTGCGTAGTGGAACATGTCAGGGAAAAGTGCCTGGTGCTCCTCCATCCTTCCCAGAAACAGGAAAAAAGTGAGGATGAGGGCGGAGAGGGCGCTGCGGGCCTTGGCTCCTCTTTGGTCGGAGGCGCTGGAAGGGAGCGCAGTGCTTGGGGAGCACGAGGGACGGGTTTGAAGGCCTCCCAACCTAACCGAGCAGACTGAGTCACTGCAGTCTGCTTTGAACGGTAGGCAGAGTGCGCGGCCGGCGGTCAAAGGGGGAAGCACGAGGTCCCCGGCCACCATCGAGCCCGGAGGTGGCTCACCGAATGGAACTGGGCTCTCCGATTTTTCTGCAGAATATGGCAGAAAATGAGACGAAGTACACGAGTTCTGCACCGAGGCTTGGGCTCTGAGGTCCGAAGTGAATCGGTGCAATCAGCGCCGGACCTCACAAAAAAGGGCTCCAAGACTACTTCGGAAGGCCCCGGCCCCGCGTGTCTTGCTGGATCTCTGAGCCTCCGTAGCTTCCAGCAGTGGGCCCCGCGAGGGCGCTTGGCGGCGCCGGGGGAGCTTCAGGCATGGCCTCTGCCCAACGAGGCTCAAGCGCCCCGTGGCTGACTCCCATTCGTCTCGCCTTCGGTGCGGTGCCTGGCTGCGGCACTTCGGTGGAGACCTGGACCACACATGGGCATGCCCTCCGTGTAGCTTGGTCTTCAGCTGTGGGTGCGGAAGACCATGGCCATGGACGTTTCTTGAATGTAGCCGTAGCTGTCACTGTGAACAGCCACGCCGTCAACCGCAACTTTTACTCAAAAGCGGCATTAGTCAGTCTCACAGCCTGCCTTTTCTTGAGGCATGCTCTGCCCCGGCAGCAACTGTGAGTGCAGGCGGGCATCAAGATCTCGGCGTCTCTCTGTCTGTCTGCTTGTGTTTCTGTGGGGAACGTGCTTTTGCTTGTTTGAGTGCGCAGCTGGCCTGAAGACACCAGTGTCAGCGAGACACCTCTCCATTATTTCCAGCTTGTCGCGCAGTGGCCGTGTCCAAAGAAGTGTCCACAGCTTTTGCGGATAGATGCCCTGGCATGCTTGCCGTGGCCTTCACAGGTGAACAAATCAGCAGATCCCGTCCTCTTCTGTGCCTTGTTGGAGCATGTGGAAGCCTTTCAGTATATTTCCAGATTAGATACCCAGAAGCCTGGGAAGTATGAGAACCGAGGTGAAGTATGAGAACCGAAGTGCAGCAAACAAACGTGTTAGCATAATTTTCAACGAGCAAGGCCACATCCTCCGAGAGATGAGCCCCCTTCAAGAGTTTGGCGTTTTGGGACATGCACAAAGCCCTTGCTCTGAGGATCAGTGTGCAAGCACCCTTCATCAGCTTCTCAGATGATCCCTGCCCGCCTTTGCCGGCTGGAAGAAGAAGGCATACTCCAGTTCACCGGGTCCTCCCACCAGCTTCTCGCGTCTCCTGAAGGCCCGAAAAGCCGGCTTCTCCACAACTCTGCGGCTATCTGAGTTGCTCGCTGCAGCCACTGGGCCGGAGGGACATTCCAAAGCGCGAGGCCTGTAAAGAGGAAGCCAAAACGGAAGCCAAGAGCTCGGCTGGCTCGGCTGAGGCCCAAACCCAGCGATCCCAGCACTTGGTTTGCTGGCACCGAGGAGTTCATCACCTGGATCACAGGCTGGATCACAGGCCCTTAGCCTCAGACTTCCGCGCCTTGAGCTCCAGCTCGCCGTCCTCCGCACCCACCGGGAAAGTAAACCTTGCTCAGGGCGAAGGATGGAGGGGAGTGGATTTGGAGTGGATAGCGGATCGAGGGAGTTACAGAGCGGGCAGACTGACCTCTCCCTTTTTTGAGCCCTTTGGCGCAAGATGCAAGCTCCTACCGGTCGTATACCCCCTTTCGGGCCCGCGTGTCTCATCGGGGTGCCTGCTATACTGACTGGTGGCGAAGGGAGTCCGCTGCAAAACACGTCACCTGACCTGTGTCCCGTACACGAGTTCCTCTGCGTTTCTTCCAAGCTTGACTTCCAGTTTATGCTCATATTCCACTTAGCCTACTTTCTCCTCCGCTCCCAGCTAGCTCTCTGGTCTGCCACCATTACGATACTGCACGCGAGAGGGAGGCAGGGTCCCCCATTTTCCCTCATTAGAATATGTCTGCTCTCTTTTGCTGGGGCTGCAGCTCGTTGCTGCTTGGCCATACGGGACTCAAGGATCCCTCGGCGATGAGCGTCCTGGCTTCGCACCAACAAGATGATGGGCCAGGGGTCAAACGGGCAGCCCGGCTTCTGCATCGTCTTGCCAACGGATGCTTGCACAAAGACCGCAGGCCTTCGAGACACATTCCACCAGTTTCGGCTCAATGTGAGTTTGGAACTGAGACTACCACAGGACATTTCGATCCTCGGAAGAGACATGCAAACCAAAGCAAGCCAGTGGGCCGACACTGAGTGCGATGCTCGGAGTTGGAGATTGAAGGCTCCCAGCACGCGAAGCTGCAACCGCCCGACCTTGGCGACCCCCTCAAATCGTGCAAGCGGTACGGTTCCAGCCGGCCACGCAATGGCACCCGTTAGATCCTGTTTTGCTGTACACGTCGGGGGCCAAGACCGTCGGGGAAAATGGCCTTAAGCCTGGGCTCAAAACCCAGGGTAGGGAGTCTTTGCTACCCAATCCGCGAGCCCCTCGGCACTGCTCACTCGGCTACTCTTTATCGATGGTGCTGCCCTTGCTCTTGCTCTTGGCCTCAGGGTCGTAGTCCCGAGTTTCTGCGATCGCGTCCTGCAGCGCCGTAGTCCAGGCGATCGCATCCTCATGAGATGCGGCCCTGAGAGTCAGGGAGTAGTTCACCTCGGGTCTTACATGGCATCTGGCCACATGACTGCTGAAATTTTTCGGTCTGGTTCTGTGCAGAGTGTCGGTGCTCACCACGAAATGCCTCTCTGGCGTGTCCACGGAGCATCTTCGGCAATACTCGTCGATGTATGCGTCCGATATCCAGGAGAGGTGGACCCGGCCGCACGTGAGCCTGCAGCGAGAAAACTGAACGTCAGCCGCCTCGGGCCTGTCGAGCCCTGGACTCGATCCCGGTCCGTTTCACGAGGCCCGCTCCTGCGTAGAAACGCCTCCTGTGACCCTTGCTTGGAGCCAGCCGAAGCGGAAGGAACTTGTAACTCCTGGATCATCCACTCCACCTCAGCGCTCAGCTGCCAGGTGTCTGTGGCGAAGGGACTTGTGCCTCTTTGTGAAAAGGCTCCCTCTGCTGGTCCTCGTCGTGACTCCTTAGCGTTTTAGCGCACTACATCCGCAGTGAGACGGCGAATCATGCGAAGCACCAAGCTGCGGATCCGCATGCTCCTTCTCGCTTTCCTGCCATCGCATGTCCAGCTCCGTCAACCTTAGAAACAAGCACAAACTCGCGGCAGAAAAACACGGAGGGAGGGAGAGCCAAGCCGGGTTCCCGGGCACCATCCACCGAGCCACGCCGGTGACTTCCCAAGGAGCCGCCTGCCAGGCACCAGGGCGCCCCCTTTTTTTGTGGGGGCGTACGGCCAGCGCCTCGGCCGTCTGCCCGTCCGGCCCCACAAAGCTGAGATCGCTCAGCTCCAACATGCCTCACAGAAGCGCATGCTCTCCGCACACAGTCGGCGACGGATGCCGCTGCCTTGGCGCCGAATTTGGGGAGTCTTGTCCGCGAGGAAGTTGCGGGAGTTCAGCATGTCCTTGATTGGCGGCTTCTCAAATGACACGCCGCCCCGCGGCCGTGCTGGATTCTGCCAAGCATCCGCCCACTTCACGGGGACTCGTTGCAGGACCTCCTTGTGCCAAAGCATGCCGTCATTCTCACAGCTGAAGGCCACGGGCGGCAGGTCTGCCTTGCGCGAAGAGAAGTCCCCAAAACCCCGGTCACGGCCACGGCCCCCCGAACTTCGGCCCTGGGATGCCTCCGCGGCCTCCGAAGCGGACTCCGTCTTGGCCACGTCTTTCAGGCGTTCCTCCAAGTGAAGCTGAAGCCAGGTCTCCGTGTCCCGGTAGCCGAGCTCGTAAAGGTGCTGCAAAAGCGTTCGAGGCGGCGGGAAGACCCCGAAGGAGCCGGGCACAAACTCGGAGGGCCCTATATCCGCTCGTTGCCCCGTCAGTTTCAATACGTCCACTCCTGCGCAGAAGGGCTTCACCGTAATCGAATTCTCATCCAAAGTGGGCAGGAAGTTTTTGAAGGCGCCGTCGGCGACCTGCCGTTCCTCGCCATCCTCGTCGTGGAATGTGAATGGGAGCCCAGAGATCCCGCAGGTGGAGGATGCCTCTGCAGTGACCGAGGCAGAGACACCTACAGTGACACCTAGGGACAGCGTTATACAGTGTTATACAGTAACAGTGTAGCAACTGCAACTGATTCAGCAAGGACACCAGCAAGGCCACAGCCACGTCGGCCGTGCTGCTGAAATTCTTGAGCCGATGCTCCCGGCCGTTCAACATCATGTTGATGAAGCGGCCGGGGCCCTTGTTCTGGGTAGAGGACACCCCAATCTCCAGACGACGGGACTCAAAGACTGGATGTTGAAAGGAACCTGAGAGGAAAACGTAATTGCCAAGTTCAATCAAGGCTAATTTCTACTTTCGCTCTCAAGCGTGCTGAACAAGCAAAAGCCCGAGGAGCCATCTTGCAGGATCTCCTGCATCGCCTTGAGCACGAACTTCCGGAGCAAGAAGGCTTTCTCGGGCCGAGCGTGGAGGATCTGCGCAGACTGCAGGAGTACCTCCAAGGGCTTCCGGGGGTCGGCGCCGTACATCATGATGCAGGCGGCCAGAGCACCGCCGGAGGCTCCGGATACGCGCGCATAGGGGTTCTTGGCGATGCCTTACCATGGCAGTTCAACCCAACCGGCAGCTCAAAGAGGGAGGATCGAAAAGAGAGAGAGGAAGGAGCAGCGGAGTAGCTAGGGTGCAGGTTGGGTGGCCGTGATTCTGCAGGCACTCGGCCACACCAAGCTGATAGATCACCAGCCACCCCGACGCAGAGAATGAAAAGCTGAGACCCTTGAGGTTGGCAAGTTTGTCACTCGTCTCCCGGGTCGGCAAGGACAGCGTTTCCAGACTCAAGGAGGCAGTGTCTGCGGCAGTGGCGCCGTCGCTTCTCTTCACGATGTAGGATCCGCCGCGCACGACGTGAGCACGCAGCTTCTCGTTCACGGAAAGGTGGAAGTCAAAGTTCCAAGACTCGCCCGGATCGAAAGTGAGGCTCTCCCCTGCCCACGTCTACGCTTTCACGATCTGTCGCGTTTTCGCGCGGAACCCGTGCCGCGCCTGCCGGCAACTCTAGCACCTGCAAGGAGCCGCCCAGGAGGTTTGGCTCGGCAAAGCGAACCTGTGCGGGACCGACACACATGGTCAGGAGAAATCCGAAGCCCAAGCCAAAGCACATATGAGAGCCTCTGTGAATGGACGGACAAGAAGAGGCAACAGGTGACACCACGTGCACTTCGGAATTGTCCACTTAACTGTTAAGGGCCGCCGTGAAGAAAGTGAAACGACCAGTCCGGCCCAATTTTGAGAGGCTTGAAATGCTCCGGGGGTCAAGGAGACTAGGCACGTCTGGATCGCTCCACCTTGCAACAGCATCTTTGACTCTCTCACCCTGCCTGCCCACTTTACCTTTAAGGGTGCCGTGAGGAAAAGGAGACAAAACGACCAGTCCAGCGCAACGCTGAGAGGCTTGCAATGCTCCCGCCACCTTTCAACAGCAACTTACCGCTCTCACCCTGCCTGCTTCAACTGTAAGGGTCGCCGGCGAGGAAAGATAAACGGCCAGTCCGACACATGCTGAGATGCTTGAAATGATCCATCAACAAAACTGCAGTAGGCACGTCTGTGTCGTCCGACCTTGCAACAGTATCCTTAGCTCTCTAAGCTGCCCCATCCTGATTTGCGATATTTCCTCGTCGCAATATCAACAGCACCAGAAGCTGCACACACAGAGAAAGGGAGGTGTTGGGCCGTGTCGAGCAGACATGCTATAGGACTTCTAGGACGTCCCGTCTGCGCCAGGTCTCTCTCTGCTTTCACCTCTTCAAGTAAGATCTACATCAGGCCTGCAGGTCGTCCTTTGTATGGTTCTGCAGCTGGACGCCGCCGTGATGGCAGCGCCGAAGGTCATGAACTCCGGCGTGCTTGCGCAGGCCAGTCACAGGCTTCACAGGCTTGGCCGGCGCAAGGCCGTTGGAGCTGGAACAGCCCATCCATGCCCATCCAAAAGTATCTGACCTTGCCTACGTAGCACTGATCTAGTGCTGGCTCTGGCTCTCTTTAGCTGCATGTTCTACTCTAGTCATCTAGTCTCTGGCTCCTGTGAGGGTTGGTAGCTGCCTTGGATGGCTTGCTATTTTTCCAGCTGCCACGCTATGCTGGCTTATGTGGGTACCTGTGCGCGCAAGCAGACAAGGGCAGGACGCAGTCAGGCAGTCACGGTTGCAGAAGCGGCGGCCGGGTGCTCCACCACACGGCTTCCGGCAGGCAGGTTGCCGCCCATGTGGCGACTGGCCTCCGGTGGCAAGAGCGCTTAAATCTCAAGCCCCTTATGAGGGAGCCACTCCGAGGCTCCGAGCCTTCACTGCCTCCAGAACTTGCAGCTCCACGCCGCAGTCTGCGGAGCCACCAGCAGCGTCCTGGCGAGGACGCCGTGCTCAATGCTGGCGTGCAGCAGAGAGCAGCTACGAGTACCAGTAGGGCCCCGGCGGTCAAGAGGTACTGAGACATCTTCTCAGATCGCGGGTCCGGACGATAAATCTGGCAAGACCTGAAGCAGTGATTCCACGGGCTCTCCTTCTGCCTGCTTTGTTAGGGCCGGCCCAATCAGCAGGCCATCGGAAAACTCCACCCGCAGAGTCAGCAGCGGCGACTCCTCTCCGTCCGACTCTCTCTCGCTGCTCTGCTCACTCTGCTCCGCTGCGCCCCTCTCTGCTCTCTGCTTCTGCAGGTTGTAACCGGCTCCGTGCGCAGCGCCAGGTCCCCCTCAGGCCCCAGGTGGACGGTGCTGGCTGCGGCGCTGGCCTCTGAGGGCACCTTGCGCCCGAAAACACAGTCACAGGCTGCAGGCTCCTCCCCCCGCGCTGTTTCCTGGCACTTCGACCTCCGGAGTGGCTGCGAGTTGGCCGAGAGAGTCCAGAACCCTCACCTGACGGTGCAGAGAGAACCCCACTGCAGCCAATAAAGCCTCACTAGGAGTAATTTCCAGGAGCCCCTGCCACGTAGTTCTTCTGCGGGCGGCTGGGCACGTCCAAGAGCCGAGACACCTCCGAGTCCGAGACGTCTCGGAAAGTGACGGCTCAGCGGATTATTGTACGAGTAGTGGCGTTTCTTAGCCTTCACGGCCACTTCTCGACCAAGTGCCGGCATTCCCGGTGTGGGCAGTGGGGGCGGCGGGGGAACGCCGCTCCGGGCCAGCGGTGGTGGGTCTCAGTCTGCAAACGTGGCTTTGGCGGCTCTGGAAGTCTGAGCCGTCTGAGCCAGCAGCCGAAGGAGATGTCCTGCGAGGTGGGCTCCTCGGGAAACTCGATGAAAAGCTGCTCTCACTTGCTGCACTCTCTCGACAGACTCGACAGTCCGCTGAGGTCTTGGCCCTCCTGGGCTGGGACTGGGACTGTCCTGCCCCGGGCGGGAAGTCTGCCGGCGGGCCTTCCGGAAACGAAACATCGGCGAATCGGTGACACACATGATCGTGTCTGCGTGCGAGCGACTCGTCAGCGACTGCGACTTCTCGGGGCCTCTGGGAGAGCTGGAGCTTGAAGCCGCTGCCTTTTCCGGGAGCGTCGTCTTCTCGAGCTCCTGGCGGAGCAACCAGAGAGCGTATAGAAAAAAGGACTTTGAGGCTGCCAGTAGGCAAGGCTGGAACGGCTAGAAGCGAGGCTTCCTGGGCCCCTTCGAAGATGGTCAGCTCCACCTCAGAAGGAATCCACCTCTCAGAGCCTCTCACCCATTTTTCTCTGCTTCTCTCGGAGCTCTTCCATCTCGGCCCCGCGGCCCCGCAGATTGGCACGTCGCTTCCTTCGTTCTCCCAGCAGCTGTACGTGTTCGGCTTGGCGGAGCGGGGGTCCATCCTGAGGCTGAAACTCAGAAAGAACCTGACACCTGCCGCTGCCGAGGCCGCGCCTGCTCAAGGAGCACCGCGCAATTCGCCGGCCGTCTTCGTACTGGAGCTCAATCAGAATCCCCACGCTGCCTCGCAAGAACGCGCATGCGCATGCGCACGGGGCTTGCTGGGTGGGTTAGAAGCGTCCCAGTCTCAGAGGCCGGCGAGTGGCGAGCCTCAGCATCCCCTCCTCTGACAGGCTGAAGGTCTCCTCAGAACAAGGAGATTTTCAGGCAAAGCCCGGCAGAGAGGCAGGCAGAACGATCCCTCCCCCCCCCCGCCCCTTGTGTCCTTCTTCTCCTGGGCGGGCGCCTTGCCTCCAAGCCTGAGTCGCAGAGAGCCCATAGGTCTAGATTCTAGATGCCAAACTCAACTGAGACTCCCTGAATCGCTGGCTTTTCCAGTTTGCCCAAGACTTTCTCCTCGTCCGAGGCCAGCAAATTGTACCGCAAGGGCCGGCCATCGCGGAACTCCCGTGGCCTCAAAAAGCGAGTATCCATCTCGAAAGCTGCACTTACGCCCCATGTCGAGGCGGTAGCAGGTCAAGCAGCTTGCTGATGTGCACCTCAGCTGGATGACCCCAGTTTAAAGGCACAGTCTGAAATGGCTCACAGCCTCACTCGCCTGCACCTGGTCCGTGATCCAGCCGCTGTCCACCTGCCGTCAAAGACTCGCCACCCGGTGGCCGCAATGCATACACGTGACGGGGCCACCATCGTCTGCCAGTGAGCCATGGCTTCCGGACTCTCCTCGCCATCCGACGGCAGTCCTCCGCAGGGATCCCTGTTTTTTTAAAGGGCAAAGGAAGAAAAGGGCGGCTCCTGACAAGCTCCGCAGGTGCCCGGAGCCTGCGAAGCTGGGACCTGGGCCCTGGTTACTCCGCAGGGAGCCACCGGGCAGCGTCATGTTCGAAGCCATGCCGGAGGCCCCTGAAGCGAAGGGGCTCCCATGGGCACTGCCGCGGCCTGGGACGAAAAGGGGACTTCTGGAAGGCCACAGGAAGTCTTCAAGCTATTTCAAGCTTCAAGCTCTTGCTTGGAACTCAGGGCTGTGCCGGAGGAAAACATGGCTACAGAGGCCGAGCTCAGATCACGTCCATGCCGCTTCCATCACTCCCCCCATCCCGGCACCCACCTCTCTGCATGTCCTTGCGATTCAAGGTTCAGTTTCAGGTCCAGTTCGGCTCCAGATTTGAATTCCATGTGCCATCCTACCAATCGGCCCCGGAATATCCCGTCATCTTCAGAGGTCCAATGACACCAATGCCAAGATCATGCTCTTGGGCCTCCTGCTACACCTGAACGGCCAATAAATTGAGCGTGCCTGCATGCGCTCCTGCAGGCTGAGCACGGAGCCCGGCGAATCAGAGCAGCGAGTGCACTCCGGCTTTTCTTCGAGCAATGTCTTGGGTACTTTGCCCCAGTACTAAACGTGCTGCTCCCGCTGCGTGGCCGGCAAGCACAAACGCAAGCTGTGGATGATGGGGATTGTTCGTGGTACACGGATGGTGCGCACAGTCCGGGAACAGTCCAGGCAGCAGCTCTTCCACAGTTTGCTTGGATGCCGCGCTGGCTGCAGGAAGACTTTCATGCCTGAAACCTCGGCTACACATTGGGCCATCTGAAATTGTGTGAGTTGGTCGCTGCCTTGCCAGTGGTAGATACCCCGCGGCCGCTGCTCCACTTGTCCCATGCAGGTCAACTGAAGCAGGTTGGCGACAATGGAGGCCGCCTCCACCGCTCGGGTGGGGTAGCAGCGCTGCCAGTCTTCGAACTCGCGAACCCCTCGTCTCAGCTCCGATAGCAGGCCTCGGTTGGCCAAAAAAGCACTTTGGATCACCTTGAGCCTTGGACTTAACCGAAAGTCAAGACATCGCAGGCTGTCCCCAGCACCCGAACTGAGGAGAAGCACGACTCGCAGACTCCTCCAGCGACAGCACGGGGCCCCCCGGGCCATCCCAAAGCAGTGGCAGACGCAGCACCGCAGAAGCGCGGCTGCGGCTGAGCACCTCCTGCTCCGCGGCCAGGGTGCGCCATCCCAGCGGTGTGCAGGGCTTCGGCTCGGCATCCACGCTCTGAGCAGCAGCAGCAGCAGCAGCAGCAGGCTGGGTCCCGGTTTTGCCAAAGACGGCATCGGAGCTCAAGTGGAGGAGGAAGATCTGCCAGGCCGCGCAAGCTGTCGCCAGCGAAGCCAGGAAGGCCAAGACCTCACGGGACCGAGCATCCTTCTCGGCTGACTCTGAAGACTCGGACTCCAGCTCCAACAAGGCCGCAGAGGTGTGACAGTTCACGACGGCTTGCGGCTGGAATCGTTGTAGATGGCTCTGCAGCTCACCGCTGAGGCCCATGTCCAGAAGACTCCAAGCTGGCCCGATCGGGCTGCTGCACAAGCCCTGAACTTCCCAGCCTTTGGAAAGTTCTTGCAAAACCTCAGAGCCCAAATAGCTCGAGCCCAGGACGAGGACACGAGGCTTGGAGCCGGAGCGGGAGCTGTCAGAGCACAGGGAGTTTGGTGCCTGTGGCCGCAGTGCCAATGCCCCAGGCCGAGCGAAGCTGACATCGGCCAAAGGCCCCTCCACATCTTCGTCCCTCACCTGCACAAACAGGATGCAGTAGTTACGAAACGGGAAACGGGAAACTGTTAACTAACTCAACTCAGAGGCAGCCTCATCCCGCTCAAAGTTCCCCTCAGAAACCTGGACCTAGACCGCTCGCATTGCCGCTTTAAGCGGGTACGGCTGCGGCATCGGCTCCGGTGCCGATGCGTGATTGACTCTGAGATTGGGCTCTTCGGATCAAACGATCAAAGCACTGGCCAGTGCTCGGAGGCGACAAACGGGTAATTATGTCAATGTGCATATGTCAGTATGTCAGTATGTATGTATGTATGTATGTATGTATGTATGTATGCCGGTAGGCAACGGATGGATGGATGGATGGAGGGATGTCTGTGTTGTCAATGTGTGTATAAACCGATAGTAGGTAGGAAGGCAGGTGGTCGTACAGTCCACATACGTACGCAAGTATCTATGTCTACATGCATGCATACATACTGATCTGCACACTCAATCTTCGCGTGGACGTGGCTTACTCAACGTAACTTCTCTCGATTCCGTGGTCGGGTTGTGGTAAGTTTTTCATAGTTTTTCCCACTGATGGGGTATCACCGCATATGCGGGTCCGGGGCCTCCAGAGCAGATCGCAATGCTCCAGGAGACGGAGACGGCGTCAAGTCGCGCGAGAAGCCCTGCGGACCCTGCTGCACCATCTGCCTCTCCACCTGCAAACATCCACATTACCGGCTGCCACTCGACCGAACGCCTAGACATGTGCGAACAACGCTGTCATGAGGCCACTCTGGGCCCCGCCAAATAAGTTAGCCAGTTATGCAAGATTTGATTGCAAGACGTTCTTGCTATGTCTTCGGCTTGTACGTGTGTGCCTTGAGCTCAGTCGGCGTCGCCTCTAGGGAAAGAAGGACTAGCAGTACTCCAGGCGGCTGTGAGTCTTTAATGTAGCCTGATGATGCTCTGGCACAGATTTGTCAATCTAGACCCACAGAAGTCACCAAAGAAGCTCACACGGTTCTCACATGCACTGAATGGATGTGGGACGCTGAGACAACGCTGTTTCGTGCATGTGATCCTTCACTCAGTCAGCCCAACACACCTGGTGGCACAGACCGGTGATGCACCTAGGACTCGACCGACCGAAGAGCTATCTGAAGTGCAGAAACTCACGCCTCTGCGATGAGCAGGAAGAGCCGCCGCTTCAGTGCGCACCAATCCACCTGCCTGGAGCCCATGAGCTCCAACTGCCGGGAAATGCCACGAAGCTCCTCTTGCAGCTGGACAGCAGCGGAGTCCTCGGCGACTTTGGCCAAGTCCCTGGACGCTCTGCCGTAAAGCGAGGCACTGGGCCTGGGAGTCTTGATGGCCTCTTGGCTTGCGTCATCTGCGGTTCGCGGTGCTGGCGACGTCAAAAGCGTTGGCACCGGAAACACCACTGTTGCATGTCTCCGCGACAGCGGAGGAGCGATGCCGTCAGGCGTAGCGTGATCTGAGGGGAGGGAAGCATGGCTCAACCTACCAAGCCCCGCCGGCATCTGAGGCTCACCGTCAAGACGAAGCCATGTCACTCGGGCTCAATTCAAGCCGCATCGAATCTCGGGAAGACCATGCACGTAGCCGCGTTGGGAACGCCCTGGGCAGCAGCTAGCTGTGAAGGAGTACCATCCAATCTACAAAGGACCGCACCATGTGGAAGCGGCTGTGCTTTCAGTGTCAGCTGGGCTTCTATCACTGCACCCCTGGGCTGCTCGGGAACCACAGCACCGATCGAGAACGAAACCCCGAGCTTGTCACGAAGCGAAGCCCCTAAAACTCAGCTCTCTTTCTGTTTCTGCCGTGAGCCAAGCACTGCCACCACCCACCTCAAGGCATATCAGCGCATCAGCATCAAGTATACGATAAGCGTGTAGTTCGCGGTGACGGCATGACCCGTCCAGACGCGAGCGTTTGGGACAATCAACTCACTGAAAGGGTCTTTGGTGTGCAACAACCGCTACTCTCGGTGAAACTCCTCAGCAACGACATCCGGGTGTGCACGTGCTTTGGCTGAGGAAACATTTAGGAAGCGAAGGAGGAGCGCACCTACAGAGTCACAGCTCCACATGCCCCTCATGGGGCTGGAGGACTCGATCGCTGTCCTCGAAATCTCTAGGATCACAGGCGGCTGGATGCGTCATGGTCGCCTCATACACGCATTGGCTCGGCTCCCTCACGGTCTCAACAACATGCTTCTCTCCACCTCAGCTCACGTCCACATCTCTGCAAGCGACTTGCAAGGTGAAGGCTCACCAAAGCCGAGCGACACTCGAACTGCACCCGGAGGGAGCGCACGATGCCCGAGAAGCAGCGTTCTCCGTTGTCGAAAAGGCCTACATGCCGGGCGTCACTCGCCCAGCCCTTCCAACGGCCCAGCCGGACCTCAGAGATAGAATTGACATTGGGTGACGAGGACTCTTCAGAGGAGACTTGCAGCAAAGGCGCATGACCCTGTGTCGCCTCACCGAAGGGGCAAATCTTGTAGTTGTACTGACCCAGCTGGGCAGTGCCGCACTCGTTGAGGCTCTGGTAGGCCGCGTGGGCGCCCGCAGCCAACTCGATCTTTTCTCTCAGCTCCTGCCGCAGAGGTGCAGGGGGTGCAGGGGCGCACAGGCAGGCACACCAATCAGAGCTCCTGCATCGATGCCGCCTTGGCCGCGAGGCCACGTTCAGCTTCCTGCTTCCGGAGGAGCAGAGCAGAGCAGCAGAGCATGAGTCATGAGCAGAGCCAAAAGGTCGGAGCCGGAGCCTGCACGAGTCCCATGGCATCTTCGAGCTCCTTCTCCGCAGGCGTCAAGGGACGGAAAAGGGCTTCTTCCATGCCAGTGACTCGCCCGGCCAGACCGACCTCAAGCTCAGAGAGCTCACACAGAGCAGAGCAGAGCACCGCAGAGCTCTCAAACTGATCTAACGATGACTCAATCCGGAAGGCAGCGCGGCGAAGGCCGACGATCATCTTGCCATCGCTGGCCTCCCGATGACATGGGCCCTTCGAAAGCCCTCGTCAAACTGGCACGATTCACTTCACGATTGCCAGCTTGTGAACCGATTTGTTGGGGGCGGTTTGGCTCGGTGCAGGCGCCTTGAAGCTGAAAGCGTCGCCGCCACTACCGCCATAGGCATTGGACTCCCGGCCACGGCTGGTCACGAACTGGATCCGGTCCAAAAGTCCGCCCTGACCGCCCCGGATCTCCACCAAAACCTGCGACAAGCGTCTGTTTCATTCCTGTCGTTCGATGGGCAGGCGAACCTCCTTCTCTTCTCGAGGCCGCACAGTCTAGGAACGAGCCAATCCCTCACGAATCTCTTTCAGTGACTTACCTACGAGTAGGGCCTGGCAGGCCTCTGTATCAGACTTGCAGATGGGAGAGGGATATGCTTCGGGACTTGTCTTCTTTGGGGCCGGGGCCTCGCCAGGTTCCAGGTCGAAGGGCTCCTGCTCCTCGCCTTTCCCTTCTCCAACCACCTGTGGCTCGCCCGAGGCATAGACGAACTCCACGAAGTCCACGAGGGCTCCGCCTCAAGGCGAGCTTCTACGGAGCCTCGTTGCACACGGTGTCTTGTGCCTTCCACCTCCCAGAACTCCTGCTCCAGCCACAGTGTCGTTCGTGTGGTGTGGTGCAACAGCCACGGGGTGGTGGGCATTTTAGACTCGTGGAGGGTCTAGGGAAGCCTGGAATGGCTGCTGGGCTTCGAATGCTACGTACTACTACTAGTACTACTACTCCTCCTCCTGCTGCTTGTGCATATCCCTGCATCTATCTACAGAGTTTGCACATGGGGCGGTGAATCAATGAGCCTTGTGCACTGGAGAGGGGCTGTTGCTGAAGTAGCGGAAAAGCTCAGGCTGCCACTCTTCACCTTGATCTGGCGCAGATCCCTCCGAGCAACAGCGGCTCTCGAGATGCAAACCTTGTCGCTGCACACCTGGAGATTCCAGGCCAAGCCAAGGAGTGGGGAGGGGCTTCCTAGCTCCCAGGATGCCCTACGGCCCTACCTGCTCGGAGTTACTTGTGCCTGCCCCTTCAGAGACGGAGTCTCCTGCGCTGTGAGCAAGAGCGGCGAGTCTACTCACGGCAACATGCTGCGCCTTTCTCCATCCACTTGGCGTACTCCGAGACTTTCTTGCTCTCCTGATCCAGACTTGAATTGTGCAAGAGTCTCTTTTTGCTGCAAAAGAAGCTGCGTGGCAAGGAGGGCTCCGTTGGTTGTTGGTTCTGCTGCGTCTTAGGGGGCTGTCATCCGTGCATGAGCAGCCTTTCATGCTCCAATTTGATTCGCTTGCCTGCCAGACTGCCGCTCTTCCACTGATCCCTCCAAACATTGTAACATCGGCCAAGGGTCTGGGGCCAAGTCTGGCGCCACCTCCCGGCCAGCTTGCTCTGCCTAGTCAGGCAGCAATAGCTTCGTGCAGTGCTGATGGTCCTGCTCGCAACCAACTTATCGATTTTTGGCCACGGCCTCCGGCCTCCTTGACCACGGCAGCTCGCTTTTGCCGCTGGATCTCCTGACGTGCCTGCAGGCTCTTTAAAAGCTCGGCTTCTTCCTCTTCCAGGACCGCCAGCTTGCCAGTCCACTCCTTCACCTCGGTCACAGCTGTGACAGCGAGGGCAGAGAGACAGAGAGGCCGAAGCGAGACGCCCCGTGCGCCAGTCGCCGGCCTCCGCCTCTGCGTCGGCCAAGGCGGCTTGGCGCTTTCGGATGCCCCGCTCCATCTCGGCGCGGCGCTGCTCCAGGCGAGCCTCCACGGAGAAAGCAGTCACACGCGGCTGCGAGGCTGCGAGGCTGCGCTGCCTTCCTGGCTCGGCCCTGCTCTTCGCAGAGGTCTTGACCTGGGCTGGTCTTGTCGCATAGTCTGGAATGCGCTTCGGGCAACGTTTGGCCCAGGGGCAGGTTCCGGGCAACTGCCACTCGTCGGAGCCATCGCAACAGTCGCAAATCCCATCGCCGACGCCTGAGCTCTGCAAGCGTGCGCAATCGCTCCGCAGCACGACGCTGCCTGTGACAGAGCCTTGCCAGACGAGCGTCGAGAGCTGTACACATATCTCGGGGTGCCGGCCGAATTCGGGCAGTAGAACCACCTGTCCGTCGCGGCGCCGTCGCGCACATGTCTTTTCTAGCCATGCAAGCTTTCTGAATAAGAAGCCTTTCGTCTGCGCCAGGCCGACCCGCACAGGCAGCGGTTCCGGGTTCGTCGCTTCCGTCCTTGCAGGGTTTCGCATTGGCCCAGTGCCAAAGTCCCGGAAAACTCCTCGCAATCGCAGAAGTCGTCGTTGATAGACGTGGCAGGCAGAGGCAGCTCCGTGGCCCTTAAGTCCAGCAGCAAATTCGGGCCCGGACCCGGAGGGGTTAGTTCTGGAAGCGAGCAGGAAGTCACAAGTCGGAGAATGGATGCCTTCTGCTCCGTTGATCTAAACAGGGGGCTCTCTTCGAAGCAAAAGCAAGCTATGCAAAGGCTACCGAAATGAAGGAGGTTGGCGAGGTTGTGCAGGTGCGCCTTCGTCCGGTGTCTCTTTCTCAAGCCACAACCGAATCTTGCAGCCTCTTCGCAAAACCCCTAGGCCCTAAGCCGGCCCCAGTATTCCAAAAGACTTCCACAGACCTTGCGTGGCCGAGGAGCCCCTCGGCACACGCAAAGGTGTCCCCGTGATACCTGGGAGCCTCCGCCGGATTGACCTGGGAAAAAGGGGGAAAAAATGCGCTGTCGGCTTTTCTGCGTGGCCAAACGAGCAAAGAGGCTCCTCGCGTGAGGGCCTCCGAGGGTTTTAGGAGACCCAGGGGGCTGAGAAGGGCCAGCCGCCACCAGTCTCGCATGGCTCCAAAGAGTTGGGCCGTTGGGCCTACACGCTCTACGCAAAGGCTGTGCTTGCTGAACCCTGCCGCAGCATCTCCGCTCAACCTAGGACCTGCAGGACCTAGGATCAAGAGCAAATACGCCTACCCGGGCTCAAGGCCTTGGAGGGCTCAAAGCCGAGAGGCTGCAGAATGCCATGGGCAGCAGGCATGCCGTGCAGCGTGAAAACTCCACTTACTTCTGCTTAGCTGCCTTAGCTCGTCTTCTTCTAAAAAGCGTGGGCTTCTTTTTTCGAGAAGGTCTCTGCGGCTTCTGAAGGCAAGTCCTCCAAAGCCAGGGCTGGACCTCACGAGGTCCCAAGCGGTGAGTCGCTTGCTGGGCTTGCTGGGCTTGGCATGGCTGCTCGCGAATCTCAGGCCACTTCTGGGCCGAAGCTCGACTAAGGGACGAGCGCTCACAAGCCCCCCCCATTTTGGGGAGTGCAGGGCCCCCTCGAAAACCCCCAGAGCCGGCATGCGCTAGACCTTAGTCCGCACAAAAACCCAAAAAAACATGCGCCAGGGAAGGAAGACAAGCATGAACAAGACCAGCTCATGAACACTTCCGAGTCTGAGGTGCGCCCCAGGATGCCATCCTGTTGGGGGGTACATGCAAAGCACAGTCGCAACGGCGGGGGGACAGAGGGGTGGGAGACCGGGCTAGAGCGGCTAGACTCTGCTGTCTTCCATCGATTTCAATTTCTCTGTGGAAGCCTTGACTGTCCAAACGCCGGAAGCGGCTTTCGGTTGCCGAGGTCGATCTCAAAGCGGTACCAAAGAGCTCCCAGCAGCGTAATCAAGATCCCAAAAGCATTCAGAGGAGTGATCCTGGTTCCAAACCTGGCTCCAAAGTGAGGATGCTACAATCGGCGGAAGCGGCTTACAGGCACATCCCTTTGCCAGTCGAAGGGACGTGATGATCGAGGCGAGTACCAGCAGCGGTCTTCGCATGGACCGAACCTGGACGAAGACGTGATGGGACATGCCCCGGATGGCTGCAAGACTGTGTCAGGTGATGTCAGCTGAGAAGATGAGATCGATGCCATCGAGTGCACCACGGTGGAGGTGTGGACCAGGATGATGATTGAAGCCACGTTGAAGATCCAAACCTCACGTAATCTATATGAGCATGCTTCATGGATGGCCACCTACGCCGAACACCAGATCTGGCAAGCCCACCAAAGGCCCGATTGTGGCCGCCAGCGGCCACGCCATAGAATCTTCAGCGAGCTCGCCCACAGCATGCACGTTGTAGAGCAAAGCAGCTGGCAGCGACACCTTGCGATCCACACCACATGAACTTGACTAGATGCCAAGTCAGACTGCTTGAATTAAGCAGGATGGGCTTTTTGCAACTCCGGTGCCAGGCAGGCAGACAGTTGAAGGTGCGCCATGAAGTTGAGAGGATCCATGACATGAGTGTCCATCGTCTTCTTGGTCAAGACCGTCCTTTCGCAAGCGAAATTCACTGCGCGCGTCCCCACCCATCCCGGAAATGCCCAGCAGGCCTCAGCGAAACACAGAGGTTGGAGACCATGGCTGCCCAGAACCCGGTCCAGGTGAACCTTGACGCGAACGCCGCGAACGTTGAAGCCTACCAAGCTACCGACCAGCGGTCATCAACCTGGGTCTTGTCGCAGCGCTGCATAACCGCGGGCTGCGAAGCGAGATCTCGGCCGTGGATGCTACTACGATGCCGGCGATCACCAAGAGAAGGCTTGCCCAGGCACCTGCTTCGCAGCGCAAGCCAACAGGACGTCGCCTTCCAACAACGAAGCCGGCTAAGCGATCCAAGGCACGTAGCGAAGGCCATGTCCCAATGAGCAGTGCAGTGAAAAGAGCGGTGAAAAACGGCTCCGCCGCCTGGGGGCTAAACGAAGCTTTGCCCTACAAATCCCGTGCTTGAGAAGTCTGAGTCTGCTGGCATGACAGTCAGCCAATTGAAACTAAATGCCGCCAACCGTGGTGGGAGCTCGACTCTTGAAAATCTTTGAAGGAGGGATCACTCCTCTCACCCGTCGTAAAAGGCCTCTGGGATAGGAAGAGAAGAAAGCGGATATCGGATAGCAGAAAGAGAAAAGGTTACGGTGGTGTCTGCAGGCATCCTCACGGCAAGGCCATCGGAAAAGGCAAGCACCAGATGTACAACAAAGAAGACCCTGCAAAGCTACTGAAGATGAGCCAAACTTGAACGGTTTGGTGTTTCTAGATGCAGGCTGTCAGAGACCGCCACACGACCCTGGACACCCCCTGCCCTCACTGCACATTGCCTTCACGGTGTGCGTGAACGAAATGTGGACTTCGGAAACGGAGACGTTGGAGAAGAGCATCCCTCCCCAATGGAAAATCGCGAGCCCGAACAAGCGCCTTGGCTGCTCAACATTCTGACCACCACCTGTTACCACCCACAAGATCTTGAAACAACATGTAGCCCGCATGAAAAGAAGATGCCGCCGCACTTTCAGAGGATGCCACAGCAGGACAAGGTGCAGGTAGAAGTCCAAACTCATCCGTCCAGGCCAGCTTATCAGCCCAAAGACCCAACAAAGGATTGCACAAAACGATGAAGAGGCCAGGTTCACGCCGGTGATCTCAGGCTCCCGAGCTTGTGCCAAGCAATCAAACGTCTCCGCCACAGTGCATTCCAAGCCGCAAGCAAAGGATGCGGATGCGCGATGAGCAAGCGCTTGTTGATCACATTATAGGCGATGTTGGCACCGTAAAGCCTCGAGTACATCAAAAAAACTGTCGCTTCAAAGTTTCAAAAAAAAGGCCGCCGCAGAAAGCTTTCATCTCGCCCAGTAGCCCGGCAGCCAGCAGAGCTCCGCTCTGTGGGCTGGGCGGGTTCGGCACGTGCTCCTTCCAAGTGCAGCCGAAAGCAGCTACGGCAGCTACGGGAGCACGGAACTGTCGTGGTGCATTTGTGCTGTCTTGTGGCATCTCCTCGACCTCATGCGGGACGCAGAGCCATCGCTGCTGAGAGTAGGAAACCTGGGCTAAGTCAGAAAGCGCCGTATGCATGATTCTGCATGGGCTCGCATGAGCAGCTGAGATGCTGCATATCCGACTGTTGCGAAGATGACCATGATTGAACAGTCCTCAGCCCCGGAAAGCATTTCCAGTCAACAAAGTCTAGATACATGGAAGGCACCAACGATTGCAACGGGCCAAATACGCATGTTGCGCTGTCAAGGATCATGCCAGAGCATGCTCCAGCTGATCATGTTTGTTCGAGGGCTGCCCGCAGAGAGGGCGATGCCACGGTACGACTTAGGAAACATCAGCGAGAAGGCGTCTGGACCATCTGGGTCAGGGTCTTCCAACTCTCCCATCCAACTGGAGAGGCGGAGGTGGCAAATGTAGAAGAACGCGACCTTCGCAAGACATCCGCTCTCTTTCTCTCAGGCCTCTGACAGTGTGCCGATGGGGTGCCAGGCACAGCGCTGTTGGCGTCTTGCCCCGCGATCTTCGCAGCATGCCCTGTGCCCTCAGCAGGAGCCTTTCGGCCCCACTCACGCCATTCGGGCAAAGAGCAGCCTATCGGCTCCTGTGTCGAGCCCAACCTGAAGCTTCTGGATTCAACAACGCCGTTTCAACTTCGCCTGGAGCTAATAGGTTTTTTTCGCGGCCTCGCAACTCAGGTGCCGCGCAGGGTGACACTGGGCCTTGGGGCCCCTCTTGGACAGGTCGCAAAGCCCTGCGTTAGCGGGCCATCGACCCTGCGCCTGTACAAAGAGATCTCCTTTAACCCTTCCTCCCGTCGAGCACGCGTGTGCAGGACCTAGCTTGGCTTCTCACAGCACTCCTGGTCCGTGCTGCCCAAGAGCTGCGCTGCGTCTTCCTGATTGCACAAGCTCTGGTCTGAACTGAGTCTCGCAGAGAACTGGTGTACTGGCACACTGGCGCTTGTCTCGGTGCCTTCAGTTGCAAGACCTTTTCCTTACAGCAATAGTCGCTGCACTTGAGCTCATCGTAGCACTCGGCTTCCGTGCTTCCAAGCCTGGCCCGGAATCGATTTATGGGTGCTGCAGAGCTTTCTTTCAGGCGCCTCGGCTTTCCTTGGAGGTCTTCGGGCTTTCGCCGGTACTTGCTGGGGAACTCTGTTGTGTACCTGGGGGACAGGCGGCACAAGGCGTTACAGTTGTTCATGGGGGTGGGCGTTCATGCCAAGATGCTCGCTGCAATACTTGGGGTGGCAGCACTCCTCGTCCGTACTTCCCCGGAACTTGAAATGATTCGTATCGACCTTCTTGTACCACTTGGTGCTGGTAACATTCCTAAGGGCACAGATTGAGAACATCCGCTTTACTGACGAAGCTCAAGTGCGACAGGTGGCTGTGCAGGAATGTCTCCCGTGCATGTGTAGTCTTTGCACCACCTGGGGTTGCAGCACCTGGCAGCTTCATATTTCAACACTCGGGCAGCACTCGGGCAACACTCCGCATCTGCAGCCACGCAGCTGCTTGCTGGTGCTGCCCAGGAGACCCTCCAACTCTTCTGCCGATTCTGGGCGTGAGCGGCATGAGTGCACTTGAGTGCACTTGCAGCAGCCCTTGCAGCAGCCCTTGCAGCCGTATCAGCCGTTCTGGACTTCGGGCCGAGGTGCTCGGGGCCCAAAGCGATTCTGGCACGCAGTCGATGGTGCTGCACATCAAAGGCGTGCAGCACTCCTTTGCAGCAAAACTTGAAGATGCGAAGCGTGCGAAGCGTCAGACGCCGGTCGGCTCCCGTCCTCGTCGCTCCATCCATGCCTTTCCACGCCAAGGCTGCTCTCGTCAGCCTGCTGCACCCATTTCGTCGGGTCGCTGCCTTAGCCGAAGCATTCACAGCAAACGCCCAAACCACACCCCAACAACCTCTTGTGCGTAACATCAGGTAAAGACACACTTCCAGTCGTGGCAAGACTTCTTCTCGCAGCACTCGTTGTGGGTGCTTCCTAATAGGCCTTGTCCTCCAATCACGGCGCCAGCCCTCGGCTCTTTTTCGGCCACATCCCAAACAGACACTTACCAAGACACCCTAAGCTAAAGCTCTGTGTGTGTGCTTTGCTGCATGCGTTCGGCTGCCTGAAGAAAATCATGGTTCATGAAAGAAGCTGCTAAGGCCTTTCGAAGCCTGGGACGCATCTCTTGTTCAATTCCACAGCGGCTTCTCCACCCTTTGGCTCGCTTGGCTGGGCATGACAAGGCTCCGGAGCTCGAAGCCGGCGTCGCACTTGAACTCCTTGCACATCTTGGGCGTGCAGCAGCTTGGGTTGCCTCAGCTGCCCAAGGACATCGAAGGCCAAAGCTCCACTTGCCGGCACCCTCTCCAAGAGAAACCTCAGCTGATCCTGAAGCGCAAACGATCCACCAGACCCCCTTTCCCTTTCAACCGACAACTGATGTGTAGCACGGCTGCTGCTGCCCAGGATTGCTTTGGGCTTTGGCTCCCATTTCGTCGCAGGTTCGCAGCTGTGATGCTTGCAGAATTGGGGGATGCAGCAGTCCTGCGCAGCCCTTACAAGAGAGATGCATGAAGCAGCTGTGTGTCTGTGTGTGTGCTTTCACTCATGTAGGGTTGAACGAAACGAAGCTTTTGCAATCATCAACTCCAACCAAGCCAACAAGGGTGAATGCTAGGAGGCTATGCTCAGGCTCCTCCAGGCTTGCACCAACCTTGGCGCTTTCGTTGGTCTTCCACTCGTCCGTGGCCTCGCAGTCGATGTGCTTGCCTTTGGACTCTGAAACAAAAGGTTGTCAACGTCAAGAGCATGCCGGCGGAGATTGCCAGGTGTGTGTGTGTGTGTCACGCTCAACGCGGTTGTAGGTCTGTTAGGTGCCACAGAAAATTTATGCTGCCGATGCCAGGTCTCATGAGATTGGCTCACAACACTCGCTGTCGGTGCTCCCCTGCAGCAAGAGCGGAGAACCATCCTGGCCATGCCTCTCACGGGATGCACGCAGTGGCGGCCATGCCATGCCATGCCGTTGCTACAACTTCTCGCTGTCAGATTGCCTCTTCGATTTCTTCACGTACTTGGCGGAGCACTTGTAATCGTCGCAATCTCGAGGGGTGCAGCACTTCTCTTTGGTGCTTCCCAAGACATTGCCCGGTTTGGGCTCCCAAAGAGTGGAGTCGCACAGGTCTTTGGAGCAAACCTTGGGGACGCAGCACTGGTCAGGTCTCAGTCAATGACAAGAAGGAAGACCGACTCTGTCTCACTCTCTCTTTCTGCGGGACTAAGGAAGGGTTCCCCCCCACCCCCACTTGAGCTCTCTTTCTTTCTCAAGGGTTGAGGGAGAGGGGACAGCGCCCCTCACCCGCGCGCGTCAGCGCCCCCGCCTGTTGCGGAGAGGCTTAGCAGATGGCACTTTCACCACCAAGGCAACTCGCGGAAGATAGACAAAAGTATCACTAAAACGAAGGAAATTTAACAACAGTATTTCAACGGTAATCGTCCTATCCGTCACTTGAGCTCTCTCTCTCTCTCTCTTCCTCTCGCTCTCTTGCTCTCGCGCTCTCTCTATCGTTCTTGCTTGCTTGCTTGCTTGCTCGGCGTTTGGGCTTAGGGACACGTGAACCCCTCGCCCTGCGCTCAAGCGCTACGCCCTCGTCCACGTCCAGTCTTGAGTCGGCGTGAAACAGTTGAGAGTGTCGGTAAAGTTGGTGTCCCCGTTGGACCAACCATGAAATCCCTTTACAACTGTATCCCCCGGCAAATGCGCCCCCGCCTGAGACACCTGGTTGGTTCGGACCCGCACCCCTGCTCGGCCCCGCTGGTGTGATCAGGCGTTTTGGACCGGCCTCTCGTTTTCCACCGACAGGTGGCCCCTGTTACAATGACACACGACAAGGAGAGTAACTGCACCGGTACGGGAAAGCAGTAACGACAGCGACACCCTATGCAGCTCTATCGCTCTCTCTCTCTCTCTCTCTCTCTCGCTCTCCTCGCTCTCCTCGCTTTGCTTTGCTCTCTCGCTCTCGCTCTCTCTCTACCGCCAGGGCTATGGTGTAGGGGTTTGACCTTCTACTACACCGCGCGCAGGTGCGCCCCTGACGGTTGCGTCTCTCTCTCTCTCTCGCTCTCTCTCTCTTGTCTTGTCTTAGTGTCTTGTCTTGTCTCCGGGGTATAGGGTGCGAGCTAGGCACCCCGCGCCGAGTGGCGCACCCCTGTTTGAGGGGTTTGCGGGCTCGAAAATGCAAAAACATGCATGTTTGTGCCTGATGGTTGTTCGGCACAATGGGTCAGGGGACTTCCCCCTGGGCAACATCGGAACCTTTACAATTCAAAACCTAATCAGCGGTTTTCACAACTCAACGGTCCCACTGATTAAGCGGCTCCAGTTGAAGGGGAATAGCAGGGCAAAGACAGCAGATAGAACAACCAATAACGAAACGAAGGATCTTCCCCTGGTCGTGACTCCCCTTAAAGAAGAAAGGTGCAAGAGGTAATTATCGACTTGTGCGGCAGGCGGCAGGACGAAAGGGCGGCGAAGGGCCTCAAAAAGTTAGTCTAGGCGCTGCAGGTTGGCAACAAACCTAGAAGGAAAGCACGGTTGGCGTTGACATCTGCCCGGGGCCGAAGTCACTTAGAGGAATCAACTTGCAAGAACGACTGGCATTGCAGCTGGTCTGCGGCGGTTAGCTCACAGCACATGAAGGCTACAACATCACTAAGAGGAAAAACCCCTAAAAGAAACACAAAGACACCTTGAGCAATCCCCCGCAGTTCATGCAGTACACTTCGAATTTTTTCTCCCGGCACTCACTCCGGTCTCACTAGGTCTTCTGCGTGGCCGTCCTGTGTTCCCAGTGGCACAGGTCGTTGTGTCGGTAGCGGAGGTCTCTCGTCGTACCAGGGCCACTCAGGTGTGACGGGTTTGCTCTCCCAGGAGGCTGCTCAGTGCGGCCTGCTCCCCCGACGACGACAAGTCTGGAGTCGTGGGCGCCATCTCCCCCTCCTCGATGTCCAGCCATTCAGCAGTTGAGAGCTCAAGTACTTCTTCTGAGTAGTCTTCAAACCCCCCGGCTCTCGGGGGTTCTCCCCCCATTTTGTCCAGCATGCATGGCGATCCACTGCACGTCCTCGGCGACCTTCTCGAGGAATTTGCGCGGGTTCCCTCCACGGGTACGTAGAAAGCGAAGCACCACGACTGCTTTCCTATAAAGTTCTTTGTTGCGAACCTGGTCTTCATATTCCCCCCGGAGTTGTTCTTCTTCTGCGTCAGTGTGGTACCTCTGCAGGCCCTCGTCATAGTGCCATAGTGCTTGCCCCGTGTTGGGCACCATCGTAGGGCTCTTTTCCCCCACGTGACGTGTATCATGAGGATGTCCCGCAACTTGGAACGCATGGCCGGTCCATCCAGTCTCTGGCTTGCTTTGTCTTTGTGGGGCTGTACCATCCCGCTGGTGTTGAGGGCGTTCTCAACCGTCTCGGGCTGTGTCGCTTCTTCGCGTTCTCGGCCTTGCTCTTCCCCCGAAGCTGGTCTCCACTTGTCTTAGGCTTTCTTCCGAAGGGGGCTCTGTCCTCCCCCGACTGTTCCATGGAGTCTGCACTGAGGGTCGCTACGTTCGTGGTTCTTGCGAAAACTTGAAGTGTATATTTTCCCAGCTTCGCGGCACAGGCGGTAATAACCTTTGCCGTTTTTGTCTTTCCCGGGCTGGATCCCCCGGTCCATCCCCCCTTGGTTGGGGTCTTCTTGGGAACTCGCCATCGATGAAGAGGAACGCCGTCAGGTAGCCCAACGAGTTCTGCTTCAGTTCCACAGTATGCTCCGTCCCCCTACTAGCAGGCCTCCCCCGAAGGGGGCTGCGTTCAGGATCGGGAGGATGCGCAAAACCCTCGGGCCTCTTGAGAAAAGGAGCAGCAGGGAACAAGACTCAAGCGCTGCAGGAAAGGTGCGAAGGCTCCCCCAAGGTGAACAGCGTTGGGTCAACCTCACACCTCCATGCCAAGGGCGTCACAGGCCTCAGCAAAAGGTTGCTTGAGCCAAAATGGCTACGGGCTCTTTCTTTCCATAGGGCTGTGGTGGGGAGTTGCCTCCCCACCGCGCGCGAGTGCGCCCCCACCTGTTGTGGGTGGCTACGGGCTCTCTCTCTCTCTCTCTCTCTCTCTCTCTCTCTCTCTCTTTCTTCCGCCAGGGCTCTGGGCAAGGGGAAGCTCCCTCTCTCTCTCTCTTTCTTTCGCAAGGGCTAGGGTGTAGAGGGTTGCCCCCCTTCTTTTTCTTTCTTTCTGCGGGGCGTAGGGGTCGATCACTCGACCCTCAGGCCATTGGCCCGCCCACCCACCCCCTGTGTTTGCCCCCCCTACTCTCTCTCTGTTCTGTTCTGTTCTCCGGGGCATGGGGTGCATGTCAAGCTACTCTCTCTCTCTCTCTCTCTCTCTCTTTCTCTCTCTCTCCCTCTCCCTGGCATGAGGGTCGGTTAAGACCTCCGGGCCGCAGGCCCATCCGCATATATTTAATACAGGCTGAGGGGTGTGAGAAATGACTCAAGTCATATAATGTACTACAACGAATAGGAAGTATGTATGCTCTCTGGGACAAAGACTCCCCCTTCTACCGATGTTGCTCTTTTCAGTATGGACATAATAGCCGAATAAGAGCTAAAGAGGAGCAACATCAGTTGTTTCCCCTATGATCGATGAATTGTCGATTGTGAATGGATCAACTTTATCTTGTTGGATGTGTGCAGAGAGTGAGAGTAAGGGTTAAATCGACCATGCAAGGTCTAGCCATCAGCTGGTGTCTCCAGAATTGCTGGTCATCGGTGCGGTGCCTAGCTTCCGCTTGCTGCTGATTCTGGTCATGCTCTTAAATTGTGAGTGTAGTTCAACTCAATCTGTGTAGCTGAGCTGGTGCTTCAAGCATTCTTGATATTCTTGGACTTCTCCTCAAGTTTGTGTCATGTCATGATGTGGCTTTGTTGCTAAAGTGCAGCAGTGAGTGGTCATTGAATGCATAGACTATTAATATTACAACACGTCAATGTCAACATAGTCCGCATGACGATTGCGACTAAAGCTTCAGCACCTGTTTGGGTACAAGAAAGGATTCGTGAATACAAAACGAACAGAGATTGCCGGCATACTAATCTTACTAATCACTTCTACAGGCGCTTTCTGTTACAAGCTGGTTACAAGTCTCTCCCCCTGATTTACAAGTCTAGACATCAGCGGGACGATCCAGCAGTGACTTCATACGAGAGCCACTCTCTCTCTCTCTCTCTGCCACTCACTCACGTCCCAGCTGCTTGCTTCCGAAGGCGGTGTCGTAGTCCGGCCTTACGACTTTACCCTCATAACAGCATGCAGCATACCAGCATACCCCAACAATACAAGTGAGCACACCTCTTGCTGTACATCGTCGCCGGCGCGCAGGGCGCCTCCTCTGCGCACTTCATCTGCTCGCAGCACATGCTCCTGGGAGCTGAAAGAAATTCGATAATTGGCGAGTCGAAACCGGCGACTGCTTTCAGTTGGAGGCCTGGTGTGACCGGTGACCTGCTCGGGATTCAACTTCCGCTTCCAGAGGTCGTCATCCAGGCACTCCTTCTTGTGCTGCTGAAAGAAGGCGTCGCAAGTCATGGGCCCTTAGTTCTTGACTCGCTCACGGCGCGTCCGCTGCACCTTTGCTTTGCGTCCACCCCGCACAAAATTTTCGAGAGCCGAGATGCGGAGGCAGATGTCTGTCAAATGGATTGCATCCTCGAGGGTAATGGGGTTCTGCCCACGATATTCTAAACGCGTGTTGCCCGCCAAAGTCTTCACCTTGTCTGTCACTGTGATCTTCTGTCCCACTTTCGCCTTCTTCACAGTGAAAACCTTGACTTCTCACGCGTGCGCTGGGGAAACTGTGGCGATTGGCGTTGTTCGGAAAGTGCTGGCTGCAAGCCCAGGGGCATTGAAGCCTTCTCCACCTGCGAAGCCGAACTTGCGGTCCATCTGTCTCTCGGCAGAGTCGGCCACCATGCTCAAGGTCCAAGGTTTGCCTATCTCCCAGTCCTTGCAAGTCTGCACTCCCCTGGGGCGCTACACTGCAGCGAAATGAAACAAGTGCCACTACCGAGTTACTACCGTCACTACCTTGCAATCTCTGACCCCACCGCATGGCCCACAGGAGGACATGGAACTGCGGTACTGGTCAGGTTTGGGTAAGGCAGAGTGAACTGCTCAGCATGCTGTGTAAGTGGACCTGCAGTGCCGCTTCTCGTCTAACACTGACGGCCCACTTCTTAAAACTGAACACTCAAGCCACGAAGAACTCAAGTTTGCACCAAAACTCAGGATGGCCAGCAAGATTGGTCTGCAACTGGCCCAGAATGTCCCCCGAGAGGATATCGTCCAGATAACCCTTGTTTGGCAGCTCAAGTGAGTGGTCTCCGCCAACATGAAAACTCGATGCAACCGTGGCACAACTCCCTGAACAGTAACATTCACAGGTGGAAACTGGTTGTCTGGACAAGCGTTTCCATCTTTGTGCCTCGGCTGGAACATGTTTTCGAGAAGCACACCACTGTAGGGCGTTTCGAGGCACGCATGATGGATCCAGACGCTTCTTCTGCGACAGTCTCCGAAGACACAATGGCCCAGAAACGCGAAACGTCGTGCAGCATTCTGGTTCTACCGCTACTTTCTGGCTACCGCATGCTACCGCTGCAGAAACCCAGTCTCTTCCCTGAGTCGAAAAAGCCACGCTTCGAAGTCTTGCCTAGAAGACGTCTCTTCCGGAAACCAGGTGCGACTTGCGGAGCTTCTGCGTCACTGCGTTTTTGGATGCAAGCCGCGCAAGGGCGGTGGCCTCCTGTGCAGGTTCAGCACTCGGATCCAGAAAGTTCCAGGGTTCGCAAAGAGGTGTTGAGCCTGGCTGGAGTCGTGCTGGAGCTTCGGGCTGGCACTGGAGCTCCTCACGGAGGAATCGCGGCGAAGCGCGAAAGCAGCACGCCAGAGTCGCCAGAGTCTGCACCTCGACAGCTTGGCGGCCGTCACGAAGACGCTTGGCAGGCAAAGTGCCAGCCAAATGGCCTTCAGGGCTCCGGCACAAGACTGTGCGTCACGTGGAAGACTGGAGCATCCGCTGGCAAAGAGCTTCAACTGAAACATGATGCAATCAGCAGCCCTGCTGCACTTGCAGCCCGTGAGCCCAGTCTAGAAGCAAGCTCAAGCCGTACAGTGTTAGCCCTGTGCGCGACACACATCCGCTAAAAAGCGCCCCGCGCTGCGTCGTCTCAGGCGCTTAAGTTGGCTTTCAGGGCCCGGCCTTCATAGGTGCCGGCCCCTAGGGGCGCTAAAGCCAAAGGCCAGCCTGGACAGAGAGTCAACAAAAGGCAAACAGTGTCGCAGCCTACAGCACCGCTTCACTCGGGCGGCGACACCCGCAGCTTCGTTGGAGACGGCTACCGCATCAAGAACCCGTTCTACTGAGCTCTTCGAAGCTTGAGTTTTTCAGCGCGCATACGGGATAAGAAAGACTGGTTCCTTAGTCCATGGAGGTATGTGCGGGCAGTGCAAAATCTTCTTTTCCCATGTCGGCGCCAAGTTTTTTTTGTCGGCCCTGCAAGCAGCGTTTGGCTGACCTGTCGGGAAACTAGGATCGCACCGTCTTGACGGTCACATCCAAGACCACACCATCGGGCAACTTGTTGCCAGAGATGGTTCGGATGGCCAGCTCTGCGTCTTCTGTGATGCCGAACTTGAGGAGTGCAGCACCGGTGCATGCCCCCGCTCCATCTCTCAGGAGCCGAACACTCTGGATGGCTCCAAAGGGCGAGAAGATGGAGTAGAGGTACAGCCTCAAAAATCACAGGACGATAAAAACTAGGCGCCAAACAAACACACAAAAACCCCTTTGCTTGCGCAATGAACCACAATGCTCTTTCTCTCCTGCTCCTGCACCCGTTTTTCTCTGCATCCCTTTTTCCAAGAAGCTCATCGGCATTGTTCGGCAAGCCCTTGATGTAGAGGTTCGTTGGATCCATGGTGTGGGCCAGGACTGGCCTGAAACCCTTGACTCGAGACACCTCAGCCGCAGGCGCAGGTCTGAAAGCCAGAGTAAGAAGGTGTAATCCGAAAAAAGGGTACGTCATGGGCTCCTCTTATGTGTGAAGCTTCCTTCGGTTTCGGATATCTCCCACGGTCTTTCTCTAGACATCTCACAATCCCCAGCCACCTATGGGGAGCACAAGGAGTCGGTGTAGGAGCTGCTAAGTCCGGGCCAGGCGGGCTGTGGATCGTGGCGCATGCAAGACCTTACACGGAATATCCAGGTTTCCCTCCTTGCTCCAGCAAGGGGCGGTCTCGCTCACGGCCACCATGAACTCAGAGCCTTGGGTCTTCCAGCACACTAGCAGCAGCGATTCCGCAGGGAACGGCAGTCGTGTCTCTCGCCAGGTTGCTCGCTGGGCTCGGGTAGCGCATCTCGCGCGGCAGAGGTGCAGAACCCGAGCCGGGTGGGCTCGCAGCTTCCGGAGGGCCCTGAGCCAGACACACTCCAACTTTTTGGTTCGGCTCCTTCTTTGCAGGTCGCGTCAGGACAAAAAAGAGGGTCCGCACCTTGGAGCCGTAGGGCTCGTAGCGCTCGGAGCCGGGCGGGCCGGGGCCGGGGCCCGGGCCCCGCAGGTTTGGGCCTTGGGGCCCTTGGGGCCCAGGCTCCGGTGCGGCGAGGCGCACGGACAAGGGAGCCTCCAGGCCTGAGCGAGAGACCCAGAAAAAAAGGACCTGGGACTTTCAAAGGCTGCGACTCGGCCTGGCAAGACCTTCCCGTTGTATTCCATGACCAACCGATCTGCCTCGTCTCGCGACATGAGTCGCAAGAGAGCCTCAGCACTCCGTGAAGAGTCTGCCAGCGGAAAGCCTAAGCTTGCTTCGCACAAGAAGGAGGCCAGCGGCGACAGCTTTGCCGCTAGCCATGCCATCGTCCAACACCTTGGCAGTGACCTGCAAATATAGCAGCTGCCCTCCCTCGCTGCACTCGCTGCCATGAAAGCTCTCGCTCTGGCCTGACCGAACGCGGCAAAGAAGCTTTCCAGCTGCTCTTTGGAGGTGCCTGCGCCGACGAAGACCGAAGGGAATCTCAAGTTTCAAGCTGCACTGGCACCGCAGGGCCTTGTGGAAGCCCGGTGACGTGCAGGGTGAAGCCAGGCCGCGAGCGGTCCTCCTCGCCTGCAAAAGCTCTCCCCTGCTGCATCCTTGAGTGAGCTGATACGGTGGCCACTGGCGGCGCCTGCCACACCAGGTGAGGCCACGGGCGATGCGGCAGCCGCTGCAGCTGCCAGGGCTTGAGCCACAGCGACCACGGCTGCTGCCGGATTGTTTGCCATTGCTGCCTGCGTTGCTGCCTGCTCCTGAGTTGGCTGAAGGAAAGGCGGACCCTTTAAGCACAAGCGCACACATTGTAGGATGTGCAGGATGGACATAGTCATATAGGGTCTTTCTGCCGAGCATCTCTCATCTGCCAGGCCCGCTCGGAGCTGTTCGCATACTTAACCGTCAGCTGATAATCCCGATCCTAAAGACCGCTTTCTTCGAATGCTCACAGGGGCAGGGCACTTCACATCCACAATGCATCGAAGCCGCGATGATTCTGTTGTTCATGGCGTTTATAGCAGCTTCTGCTTCATCCGGACTTGTATAGTGTACGAAGCCATACTGCTTGTATATGCGTGCCTGGCAGTACAATCAATTTCTACACTCTGAAAGTCAGTTCCGGCTGCATAGGCGTCAATTTTGCACCGATGAACCCTTGCCAGGCCTCTCTGGCAAGCTTGACAGAAACGACATTTCCGAATTTTCGAAACAAGTCCTTCATGCCATTTTCGTCCATGTCCTAAGTTGCCGCGAGCTTCAACAGCCACCTCGGGCGACTAAAATCGACTAAATGAGCACAGGCACGGGGGGCAAACCCGACACATACAGGTTCGTTCCTCCAACCACGGGCGCTACAGGCGGCGCAGCGTTCCTGGCGGACTCCCCATTCTACCCTTTGTCAAACTTCTGTCGACAAGGTCGGTGGGCCTAGGATATGGCCCCGTGGTGTCATTGTTCGCCAGGCGGACGGTCATCGTGTGCCCATTAAAGTCGCGCCCATTCATGCCAGCGATGGCAGCTAGAGCCTCCAAAGAAGGAAGTGAACAAAAACATCGCATCCTGTTGCTTCTTCGAGCCTGGGCATCATACCGAAACTTCACGAAGCCGTAGCTTGGAGCTTGCGGCGTCTTGCCAAAGAAAGTTCGCACCGAAGCTACCTCGGCTAGGCATTTCGGCCTTTGGCAGCTGGCCAGCTGTGTCTGTGTCAGTGGCGCGGTGTCTATTTGTGTCGTATGTGCGACGCAGTGAGTTTGCTGCAGGGCGTGCAACGGCAACTGCCAAATGACGCAGTTAATCAGTTGGAGGTAGAGCCGAGGAGCATCACCGAAATTATTGAACAGCTGCCGCAGTGTATCTTCGCTGGTACTCGGCGGCAGACCAGCAACATAGAGATTGCTGTTCGCACCATTGCTCAGCAGATTGCCAGGTAGCATTACGGGCGGACTTGCAGGCTCTGCGTCAGCTTGTGATTTGTGAGGGGCTGAAATTACTTGCAACGGGGGCTTTCCTTTCCTCTGACCTTGCATGTGCTTCATGTCCTTGGTCGGGGCAGCCAGGTCACTAGTTGTCATTGTCTGAGTCTCTCCAAACACCTGAACACGAACACGAGACTCTGGAGGACTTGGTCATGGTCGTGGCACTTGTCATGCAGTCCACTCGAGCCACCCCAGGTGCTGCCGCACAAGAGTGCTTTGCAAATTCTGGACTCCAGACCTGCTGACGCACTCCCCTCCTATCACTTCCGTCACCTCCATCTTGCAGCTCTCTGAGACAAGCGCGGTGGTCCGCGCATACCTCCTACACCGTGAAACGGCCTGCGCCTGGCATCTATTGTAACGATCCCTCGGTGAACGGGGGCTACGCCGGCTACACTTCACATGCTGACCGTGGTCACGAAGCTCCGCAGCTTTTGCATCTCTCGCCTGAGAGTCGACATCTCAGTTTCCACCTGGCCCACGACCGAACGGATCAGCTGCAAGAGTTTGAGGGACTGGAGCGTCGAGATGGGTGTATCCATCAGGCATAGGTTCAGCAAGCCCTCAACGAATTCAATCTGTGTGAGTTCTTTCGTGCCATCGACCTCCAAGTAGCAAGTGAGTCAAAAGGATTCGAGGCTTCTACTGAGCTTCACTACGCTCCTTCATTATGTTTAAATTAATTGAATAAAAGAGGTGGAGCGGTGGTTGGGTTCTTTGTCTTCTTTATTTTAATTAAATTCGCGCTTCTCTTGTTTCACGCGTTCCATTGCAATTTAATTAAAAGAAAGAAAGAAAGAAGAGAAACCACCAACCACCCATCCCTCCTTCCCGCCACCGTTCCTCGCCAATCAGATTAAAGGTTGACCGTTGGTGGCAGATGACAAAGGGAAAAAGGAAGAACAAAAGATCTAGTTTAAAATAAACAAAGGTAAGCGAATGTGCACGCTTTGTTTCTTTTTAAATTAGTTCCTTTCTTCTTATTACAGACTAACAAACAACGTTGATGCAATATGCCGCCCCCTACAGGCAACTAGTGATCCATGGACCATGTGTAAACCGTGGGGCAACTCGTTGTATGCTATGCCGCCACGAGGCATCCAAGTAATCAAAGATGTCGGCCATGCCTTTGTGAATGCGTGCGTCAGTGCATGAATGCTACATGGGGGGGGCTACAATACTTCCACTTCCAACGACTCCGTATTGCCCATGCCGCCCATGCCATCAAGAGGCTGTCTGCATAGATCGTGTCCAAGACCCGGGGAGGCAATACGCTTAAAGGCACGTGCTCCACCTCTTCGCGTGTCAGCAGGCCACTCCGGTCTTTGTCCAGCTCATGGAAAATCTCGATCAGGGATGGCAGTGCCTGACGCACTTGGCCGATGCACAGGAAAGACTCGAGAACCCTCGTCTGGCTTCGACAATGATCGCTGAAACTTCTGAGCCAGGGGACGCTCTGGACCCGCTTCTTCAGCTTCTGACGCTCTTCTTCCGCTTCGTGAGCCGCCGTTTCCATCGCATTTTCGACTAAGGCAGCAGTCACCAGGTTCATCAGACCCACCTTAGATCCCCCCAGCTCTCCACAAAAGAAGTCTAAGCCTCAAAGCTACCGAACAACAAACCCTATACATGCCTATAATTCCTATCTGTTGATTTGACTACGCCACTGAAAGGAAGATCAAGAGCGGCATGAAGTAGAAAGCAAGCACAGGCTTGTTCATGATGAGCGGATAGTAGACTTCTGCGATGGAATCTAAGGTCACAAACTGTATCAGTGTCAGGAATGTACTATTGAGGCCAGAGAAATAGTCTCTCACGATGTCTCTGGTCGGCTGTGACTCCGTCAGGTTCCTGTCTTTTGAGATGAGCTCCACCGCAACACATGAGAAAATAAATAAGAGAATCGCGATCAGCGCTGTGGTCGAGATGATGGTCTGTCCGGCAGCCAACATACCATAAACCAGTCTCCAAATCAGCTTGAAGTGCCGGAGCATGCGAAGGGCTCTCACTAACCTGGCGGCGTCAAAGATAAGAGAGTCAGAGGCCCAGACACAGCAAGCCTAGAACTTCCTTGGGTCCAAGGAGCATCCTGAATCCGAGGGCCCAGGACTCCCAGGACCCCCTCTCACTCCCCGCACACCCTTACCCCAATCCGGCCCAATCCTATAAATGACCTTGGTGTTTCCGGCCACGCGCCCCCACCTGAACAAACGAAAGCCTCGCACCACCAGCACTGAGTAGAAGCTTTCGGCCTCCGTTCCCGGCCTCCGCTCACCCGAGGGACGATCTCCAGTGCCAAAGCCCCGATCATCATCAGTGTAAGGTCCATCCTGAAATGTACCAAGCTTCGAAAACTCCAGCAATTTCAGGAACACTTCCGAATCCTACAACTGAACTCTTCAGAACTGCAAGCCGTCTGAGCATCAAGAACCACAAGTCTTTGAAGGCCGCACAGCCCAAGCCGGTGACGCGCAGCGCCGCTTCGATGGTGTAAAGCACGAGGAAGATCCGCTCAACGCCTCAAAACATGCGGAAAAGGCAGTGGCCTTAGCAAAACTCCAAAAACCTTCCAAAGACCTAAACCCAGAATCCTATAAGTCCATGCCCCGTCCTCCAGGCCAGAAATTCTCTGCATAGACCTCGCCGGTCTGCAAAGAGACCTGGGCCTCGATGCCGATGAAGATCAAGTTCCTGGGTCGGTTGCGCTCTTCACAAAGCTGCCTTGCGGGGCCCCGGTTTTCTCGCAACGGAGTGGCTTTCGTGCCGCGCGCCGTGTTGCTTCCTACTTGGAGTGAGCCCCCCGGCTTGCACTCGCAAAATCCAAATCGCAGAGCGTAGTTCGAACACCCCCGCACCCCGGGAAGTTGCAAAATCCGAGGCGGCCAAGCGGATGCAAACTTCATGGACGTGGTGTCGCAGCTGTTTCGACTTAGCCCGGTGACCAGCAAACTTCTTGGGGATTTTCGACTCGCGCATTCGCATGCTTAGGGTTTGCAGGTTTTGCGGGTCTCCGCCAGCAGCAGCAGGAAAAGAGGTGCGGTGCTGCTCAAAGTTTATCTGAAGTCAGCTGGCGCATCCCACCCCGTGGACCATCTTGTTTCTCTGACTATACTAGTATTATTCGTACTACGACGATATGGCCCAAAGATTCCCAAAGTAAGCCTAACTACGGGGAGGGCTTTCCGCATCCTCGGAAGGGGGGGGAAGGACGTAGGCCTTGCGCCCTGAGGCAAGCTTTTCCCTTGGCAGCATACCCGAACAGCTATTCCATACACTCTTCCCCTCAGAGAAAAAACAGGACTGAGGACAGCCAGGGCGCAAAAGAATGATAATGCCCGCAACAAACTCGAAAAGGCTCGAATTGACAATCGCGCCGACGGTCTGGCGAAATGCCTCTATTCGCGAGAGCTTCTGGGTTGTCACCTTCCGTAGCCAGATTTGGAAAGCTCAGAACATGGCAACATGGAAGTCTGCTTGCATGTCCGAGGTATTGCTTATGCTTTTGGCTGCCTCGGCATCATGAAGCACCTCCGACACCAACTTCCGCAGCGGTCCGGTGGGAAGGTTTTGGACGACGGACTTCCGGGGCCTCAGGAAGGGCCAGGAGCGACAGGAGCGATGTGGCACTTTGACGTGCGCAGCGTGTCATTGTCATCGTGCCTCTCTCGAGACATGTGCTCAGGGCCGTTCGTGTGCGTTTGGGTGCGTGCGTGTGTGCGTGTGTGCGCGTGCGGGTGGGTGTGCGTGTGCGTGTGTGTGTGTGTGTGAACTTCCTTAGCCTCTGGGAACAGAGGGTCACTCCTACATCGTTATGCTTTTTTTGTAGCATGGGGCATGCAGCACCTTTGGCATACCGCACGCAACGAAGCTATTGCCAATGGTGGGAAGGGATCAAGGACGATCCCGTATCTGCAACGAAGTTTGTGACATCCTGCCCGAATACAAGCATGGTGCCATCTTGTGATATCGTCGCAGTACAAACATTGTATCAGCAGCCAGCCCGCAACAGCCTCAGGTCAGTGCCTACTTCACAGCAGCCGTTGCGTTTGCATAACAGTCATTAACAACCCCGCCTCACCCCTCGTCTCTGCTCTTGCCGAAATCCCACAAGTGCGGAACATAGGCCCGGAGACCTGTAAAACAGCAGCTTTCCGTTAGGCGCCGTGGTGGCCCTGCGGGGGGTTTAGGTCTCTTTTTGCCACGGAGGCGGCGGGACGCGGGACGCAGGACGCGGTATACGGGACGCCAAACGCGAACGCGGGATGCATGGACGAGGGACGTGGGACTTGGGGCGCGGGACTTGGGTCTATCTATCTATCTATCTATCTGAACCCGAATCGCGAAAGGAGGGGTCTGTTTAAGATGCACGATGAACCGCACTCGCCAAATGAGGGGCACGTTTAAGATATATGATTCATATGAACCGAGGGGGCGTGTTTAAGATCTGTTGTTTGCCTGTTGGTTTGCTTGATTGTTTGCTTTTATGCTGTTTGTTCGGTTTGTTCGTTCGTTTGTTTGTTTGTTTGTTTGTTTGCTTGTCTGTGTGTGTGTGTGTGCGCGTGTGTTTTGTTTGCGCGTGCTTATTTGCATGTTTGTGCTGTACTGCTTCGACGATTCGAGGGGCTGGAGCAAGGACTGCGAGCTCAAGGACTTGCGATGCCCCACTCCATCGCTGTCATCAATGGGGCTGGGTAGCTCCATTATGTCTCCAATCGGGCCCGTTCTGCGTGCAGCTGTCTCGTTCAGCATGACGGAGTCCGTGATCATATCGCTATCGGCGTCTGAGCCGAATGCCCTGGCGATCTCAGGGGTACGAAAGTGGATCTGCACGGAGGCACGCGTCTTGGACGTGGCCGGCACAGCCGGTGCCTGGTGCCTTCAGTGTCCGCTACCATGCTACCAGTCTACGAGTCTACAGCTATTGAGTGGTGACGGGTGCTATTTGTATGACTCATGAAACAAAGTAAAGTCAACTTATAACTCCAGCGGCTGGAGGGGCCCTCGAGGTGCGCCAGAGGTCTGACTGTGGATGCCGAGCAGTGCATCCACCGAGAGCCGCCACTCCCGAAGCTGGTTCTGCAAGATCTTGAGGTTAGTGGAAGACGTTTGCTGCTGTTCCAAGACCTCTGACAGCTTCGAGAGCACTTCCTCATTCATTCTGAAACCGCGGAAGAAGCGGGCCCAAGGCCCAACGGCTGAAACGATGCTTCGAAGCGGCTTGAGCAAAGATGCTCTGAAGCGGCCAAGATATCCATCCCCCAATCGGAACACAAACCATGGCGGCCCTGCAGAGAGCGGCGGCCCAAAGCTACGCGACCCACGACTTGTTGGAGGTGTTTTCGAAACTCTGCCAGCGGCAGCGCCACAGTGGAAAGTGCAGTGAAACAGTCGCTAACAATCCGTACAGCAGGAAGCCGTGATGCATGCTGCCTTCGAACAGCAAAGTTGACGACAAACAAGTTCAATCCATGGTCCGGTTTGAAAGGACCATTACTTCCGTCCCTGTTATTCACATTCTCCAACATTCTGGCCTGGCTATGCCTGGCTTCCTGGTGCGTCAGACCAGCTCTACGTGACCCGCCTGACCGATTGCTTGAACGTGTGCCTTCAGCGACGTTATGTCCTGGTCGACTTTGCCCAACAAGCCACGGATCAACTGCAGAAGCTTCAGCGACTGGATGGTGGAGATGGGCATGTCCATCAAGCAAAGATTCAACAGTCCCTCAACAAACTCCATTTGTGAAAGCTGCCCTGTTCCGTCCACATCCAAGTAGTCCTGGGTTGTGGTTTGGGGCCTGCGAAAAGTGTTCATGCATTGTGGGTTGTGCCAAAGCAACAGACGGCAAAAAGACAAAACAGCTCTGAGGGTCAAAGATGTCTGCCATGCTTTCCACATAGATGGCATCAAGGACCCTTGGAGGCAGGACATCTAACGGCACGTTTACCACCTCCTCATGCGTCAGAAGCCCACTACGGTCCGTGTCCAAGGCGTGAAAGATCTCGATCAGCGAGGGTAAGGCCTGGGCTGCCAGAAATAGGCCACGCGCAATTGAGCCTGAAAGCCACTGAGGCTTTGGCACCCCGCACCCTCTTCTTCAACTTCAGGCGTTCCTCTTCAGCTTCGTGTGCTGCCGTTTGCATTGCGTTTTCCACGAGGGCTGCCGTGACCAAATTCATCAGGCCAATCGAGATGAAGACCAGAATAGGAAAGAAGTACAAACAAAGCCAGGGTCTGGTCATGATGAGCGGGTAGTACACGTCCGAGAGGTTGTCGAGCGTTACGAACTGCATCAGGGTCACCATCGCCCGATTCAGGCCGAAGAACTGCTTCTCCACGATCTCGGCGGTAGCCTCAGCACGAGCCAAGTACTCATCCTTCGCGATGACCTCCACGGCGACGCAAGCGAAGATGAACAAGGAGACCATGATCCTCTGAGGCGAGATGCTGCTAAATCTTTCTCTCAGTAAGCCCTTCAGAGCACTAGCTCGACAGAACAGCCAAGAAACAACATAGTGGTGGAGATGATCGTCTGCCCTGCATTCATCAGCCCGTAGATGAGCCGCCACACAATCTCAGATGCACTTTGTCATGAGTCGGCTTATTGGCTTAGACCAGCGCAGCGCAAGTGACCTTGAAGTGCCGCAGCATCCGCCAGGCTCGGACGAGTCGAAACAAGCGCAGGCCTCGGACGGATCAGCGAAAATCGCGTTCACTGAGTTTCCACACCAGAGCTGTTGCAGTAAAAAAGGCTCATACAGGAGCGGTTCGAAATGGACATGCTTGCTGGTTTGTGCATGCCGATGTCTGAGAACCAGAATCTGTTTTTCGGGAGATCTTCATCGAACTACCCACCAACAAAAACACAAGGCAGAGATGGCGCCGTGCTTTCACAAGGCGTCTGGCGTGGCAGTGGCATTTCAGAATTTCAGTCTCCTCCCATGGCCTAAGCTCATCGCCCCTGTACAGCCACAGCCTCTCCGTTCGCCCCTCCCCGCAAACCCAGCAGGAGGCGAGGTCGCTCTCAAGCCTTTTAAAATCCGAAATTAAACCCTGAGAAGACCCCGCCTCGCACAACGAGCAGTCTCTCGAAGCCATCGATGTCCCCAGAATTGCCAGCGACAGCCGGCACAATCAGGAGCGCCTCAAAAGGCAACTAAATCATTGACTCTCGGCAATCTTTTCAACCAGAGAGTTCTCTCTTTAGACACCTGCGAGCATTCCACAAGATGACAGCATGTCAATGTTCTGGTGGACTTGCCTACGTTGCCGGTTCGGGAAGTCTTGATTTGAGTCAAATGCATCACGAGCACAAGCAACCCAACGATGACCAGGGCCACATCCAACCTCGGTGGCAAAGCGTCAAGAGCATCACGCTCTGGCTAGACAAGCCGAATCATGTCGTTGCTTGGCAGTTGTTTTTGGTGGTGTTAGTGAGTCGTACGAGTATTGGAAAGTTAACGCGAGGGCGGGGCTATTGACAAAGAAGACATGATAGTGTGTCGACGAAGTTGAAGAACTGTCTGCAAGCAATACCTTTGGCGGGGAGTTGTTGCGATCTCTGGAGCTTCAGTCTTCTATGAACTATGCGTGGCCGTGAAGCAGGAACCAGAGGTCTAGGAAGATCATCAGGCCGCCAGCGACCAGGCGCAGCAGCGCCTCGACGCTGTAGATAGCGAGGAAGATCCTCTCCACGCCTGGGAGACGGGCGAGGACTCACTGACACGGGAAACACCTTCGGTTGAGCTCCATTTTTTTACGCACACGCTTCTCTCCTCCAGGCCAGAAGTTGCCGGTGTAGGTCTCGCCGCTGTGCAAGGAGAGCTGAGCTTCGATGCCGATCGTCACCAGGTTCCTGTGAGGACAGCACTTCAGGAGGCCGGAGGCCGGGAAGACCCCAAAACGGATTGAACTTCTTAGGGCCGAGAGACAGGAGGATGATCACCCCGGCGCCGAACTCAAACCACGAGGACTGGACGATACCAGCTGCCTGCAGAGCAGGGATTTCTCCCTGAGCAGGGTAAGGGTCAAAGGTGGAGTATCACAGTATCACAGTATCACTATCTCTGAATCCCCGAGCTTCGGCCCTTGAGCGGTGGCCGCGAGCCTTGGCGCGGAGGCGGCCCAGCCACGAGAGCTCTTTGGGGGCTGCCTCAGACTCAGATCTTCAGAGGAAACAGATCGGAGCTGCTCTCTGGTGCGGGCCTTGCTATCGTTCAACACCTCGGTGACGAGCTTGCGCAATGGCCCTGCCGGGAAGTTCTGGGCAACGGTGTTCCGAGACCTTCAGAGAGGGGAGCAGAAAAAGAAGACTTGATTATAGGCGCCGGGGGCAAGCCTCAACAAAGACTCCGTGCTCATTGACCTTCTGCTGAAGGATATGGATGCCCTGTTTGGCTCGTCGTTTCCTTCCTCGTTGTCTTCATTTGAAGCAGGATCGGTGTCCTTCTGCTTCTCACGAGCCTCCTGAACCGCTGGGGGAGCCGGCACCAGTGGAGCGCCCTCTGCTTGGCTCCGAATGTCCGCGAGAAGCTCATCCACCGACCGCTGCCACTCGCGGTGCTGGTCTCGAAGAAGCTGTATGTGGGAAGAAGACGTAGTCTGCTGCTCCTGGATTTCAGAGAGCTTGGCCAGAAGCCCGGCGGTGGCCATTGCCCGGGCAGAGGAGGGGAACTTCACACCCCGTGGGGCCGTGTCTCTTTAAGCACTTCGAGGCATTTCGCTCGTGCTCTGCGAGGGTGTGGAGCTGCTGCCGTGCTACCCGTCAATTGGACTATTCTGCCAGCTTGGGGAGAGGGCAACAGCATGCACATGACTCTGCCAGCTGGAACACAGACCATATAAGAACATCCGTGCTCGTGTGTGTGTGTGTACGTGCCTGCGAACACATTCAAACACATGAATGCAAAAACAAGCCTACATACCTTCACATGTGATGAACATCAAAAACACACACGAATGAGCGGAACGAGCAAATCATGCTCCCACGGCTTCGATCTTCCGTTGCCGGTGAACTGAAGTTTTACTCGCCCTGAGCACCACTTCGACTCCGGTCCATGTCTAGAGGGGATCCCAAGACGTGGCTTCCAGCTCAGCTCGACGAGGAGCGCGACCAACGTGACCTTTGGCGCTTCTTCCTTTCCGCGTCGGACTCCGAGGACTCTGAGGAGTCCCGCTTCTTGGGCTTGGCCTCCGGCTTCCCCTTGGCCTGCCACAGATTTCGTGGGAAACTGTCGGAATGCTTCTCAAGTTTCTTCGAGGCCTGGTCTGGGTCTGGATCTGGCTTCTTTGCGTCCTCGGGCTCCTCAGGCTCCTCGGGCTCCGCCACCTTGTCCTTCCAGTGATTCCGGAAGCTGGCCAAGATCTCCTGTCAGGAGTCCCAAGGAGAAAAAAAAGGAGTGACCACAGCCCCCCCCCCACACAGCCCTCTGGGCCCCAAGGAGCGGCCTGGGCGGACTTGGGCTTCCCCGACGCCAGGTTTCGGGATCTCGCGTTCACGGCCTCGGCGGCCTTCGCGGCGGCCTTCGCGGCAAGCTGGGCCTTCGTTGGCTGCGACAGCTGCGCTTTCGCCCACCTCGCACTCGCAACGAGCTGTAATTATCAAATGCTCGGCACAGCGATGTCTTTCACAACTCAATCGGAGCTCTGCTAGGCCATGCCAATCGCGGGAAAAGGCGCACGCTGTCATCTCCAATGTTCCGGTAGAGCATGTCCCCTCTCCCGCGCTTGCCGGCATGCGACATACTTCGCCGCAGGTGGTTTCTGAATACGACAACAAAGCCAAAGTTGTGTTTCGAAGGCATGCCAGGCCGAACTGGTTAAAGGCTCGACCTGCCCACGTTACCCGCAATAGACTCTGCAGACCTTACATGACCTTACAACAGCCCCAGTGACACGATGCAGCGTGGTGTGACACGGCACATGTTTCACTAGTCTCTGGACCAGGAGCGCTGCAGAGCCATGTTTTGCACTGAAGACTGTTGTGTCGGGCCTCTGGTTACCACAGTCAAGCGGGCTCAAGTAAATGTGTGGCATCTGCTTTCTGGCTGGACTTCATTCACACCTACCGGACAACGTCGCCCCTCGTGGTTTTGCACAGCATGTGCAGTCGTCCGGTGCACCAAGTCAGCAGTGAGTTACGTCTTACGCGTAACCATTCGAAATCTAAGGCTTCAAGACCGAGTGAAACAGCTGCTCCGTCACATCGTCACAACGTCCCTATCGACGTAGGGTCCGTAGGGTAGCGACTGCACCAACCACTCGCAGCACTGTTCAATGTTCGACACACGGCTGTTTACCAACTTCAAGAGCCGGAGGTTCTGTAAAGTCCACATTGGCATGTCCAAGAGTGACAAGTTCAACAAGCCTTCCACAAATTCCATCTGAGTAAGAAACCCGGAGTCGTCCACATCCAAGAGGTCGAAAATGTCTTCCATGTTGTCCACACAGACGGCCTCCAGCACCCGCGGCGGCAAAATGTCGATGGGGACGTGAGACACCTCCTCCCGCGTGATTAGGCCACTGTGGTCTGTGTCGATGGTTTGAAAGATCCCAATCAAGACTGGCAGTGCCTCGGATCGAAGAATCAATATGATTAAAGACTTCTTCACAGCCTTCCAGCCGGGCCGCTCCCCGCACCTTCCGCTTCAGCATGGCCCGCTCCTGGCTGTCTCTCCGAGAGAACATTGGTGCTGATTTTCTGCGCATCTCCTCTTCCATGCTGTGCGCGGCATTGTCCATGGCATTCTCCACCTTCGCAAGATCTGGTGCGTGTCTGGGTCTGAGCGAGCCACAGGTCACGACATGTTGCCAGCAAGGCACCAGTGCCGCAGTGACGAGATTCAGGAGGCCGATGGAGATGAACACCTCACAGGCTGCAGGCAACAAAGAAAGAGCCGGCACCACAGGAAACCCAAGTCTTTGCGGCATAGCGTCTAGGATGGGAAGGAAGTACGTCCAAAGCCTGGGCTGTAGCGTGTGGAAAGTGTCAGATGCTCTTTCGGACTCCCTGAGCACGCAGCCAAGGCTTTTTCAGGATCAAAGGGAACCAGACTTCGGAGAGTCCGTCCAAGGTGACGAACTGTCAGGCTGCGGAGCACGTCTTGTGCTGCAACAAGCGACATGTGGCATCCGTTCCTGCCTGAGTGAGTGTGAGGATTGCCTTCCCCACACCTCGAAAGCGTCCGATGACAATGTCTCGGGTCGACATGTCTGCAAGAAGGTCGGCATCTTTCGCAATTAGTTCCACTGCCACGCACGCGAAGATGAAGAGTGACACGAGGATCAGCGCCGTCGTCGAGAGGATTGTTTGGCTAGCTGTCAAAAGTCCATAGACCAAACGCCACATGATCTTGAAGTGGCGCACCATTCGGAGGACTCGCACCAAACGCAGGAGCCGCACGCCCCGGACCACCAACAATTTCTCCTTGGACTCAAACTCTAAGGCCATCTTAAGGCTCCTTAACAGCCCAACTCCCCCTGCCCGGTTAAGTTGTCCGACATCTTGCGGTTTGGGCTCGAAGCCGCTGGTGTCTTCGCCTCCAACGATGGCAGGCACGACCCAAAGGGCAAGGAGCCCGATGGCAATCAGGCACACGTCCATCCAGAACCAAAGGTCTTGGAACACCACACATCCCCTCAGAAGCAGATCTCGATTTTGGGAGTCTGAGACCGTTTTCGCTTAAGGCTGGGACCGCCCAAAGAGTTGCAAGGCGGCTTCCAAGCAGTAGATCCCCAAAAAGATGCTCTCGATGCCGCTGAACCAAAGGCTGTGCTGCGACATCTCGTCCTAGCTTAAGGCGGGTGGTGGCATCAGTCTAGCAGCTAGCAGATTAGAATGGAGGCCGCCGAGGCGACACACGCAGAGGCGAGTCTCCTGCAAGGACATCTCGGCCTCGACCCCGATGGCGACAAGGTTCCTGTTCCGAGAGGCCAGAGAAGGCGGTTCTCTGTAAGATTGGAAGCTGTGACGCCAAGCTGCAACAGGATCACAAAGCCGGAAAAGAACTCGAAGAAGCTTGAAGACACGAGATGGTCACACATCTCCCTCGCTTTGCTGATCGGTGAGACCATCACTGCACCATTTGCCTGCACAAAGTGCCCAGTGCCCTTTCCGGACTCTTTTCTCACTCACTCTCTCCGAGACTCCTCGCCTCGCTGTGAGGAAGCAGCTCTATGAGCAGCTTGCGGAGGGGGCCAGCAGGTGCATGCCGCAGAACCGACTTTCGAGACCTGCAGGAAGCCATGAAGCACGAGACTTGTCTCGGAGGCTACCTAACTAGTTCAGTCCGGACCCCTCAAGTCTGGCTGCCGCCACAGAGCTTCAGTAATGGATGAAGGGCCACCGCTTTGTTGCCACGGTCGATAGTTGCGGCTCCAGCATCCCTCTCCACGATTGACCGCCGGCCTTTGCACCCCGGCAACTCCGGCCAGAAACGCTTCTTTCTGTCGCCAGGTTCGCTTCTCTCTCTGTCTCTGCCGTTGCATCTGGAGGGTCTAGCAGCGCCACAAACACTCCTTTATTAAGACGAGCTTTGACACTGACGCCTGGGCAAGCCGGGAAAGGGCTGTCAAGGTAAAGGCATGACGAAGTGCTGTCGTGGAAGCTACTCAATACGCTACCGACGGGTTTCGACTTTCACTCTTGGATCAGCCGGGCGAGGCTTGTCCAGGTCGGCAGGGGGAAACGAGCTAGTCAAACTCCTGTCTGGATCGGGCTTGCGAGATATCGATGCCAACTGAATGCTTGAACTCTACAAGCGGTGAGCATTTTCAACTATTGTTCTCGGGCTGTACGTATACACAGCCTTCCGAGAAGCCCCTACATCACCTATGAGACTAAATGCGGTAATCATGTTGCTGGTTGGGCATCGACGTGCTCATTCCGTCAGGTTACCGACATCACGACCATGAAACCGTAGCTCACGCACCCATAATGCAAAGCGGTGTATAAAGAGATTCTTTTTCGTTTAGCAGTGCGAAGTCACCGCGCAAGCTCGCTCAGAAAAGTTTTCAACCGCCTCGAGGTCTGACCAGCCGAGTAGAATCTCCAGTGCATAAGCATAGCTTGCAAGACTTAGAACCCATGACTCGAAACTTAGAAATTTCGAAACTCCGCATGTGTTCTGGGTCAGGCTTCAGCCAAATTGGCCAACAGTTACATGCTACAAACCCCTGAACCGTACATACATACTGCCGGGAACCTTTCAAAGCCAAGCTGCGTCGGGGCTCTCTGGGCTCTTCAGGTAGTTCCCTGAGTTGCAATTCCAGAGCGTTCTCGTGATTCTTGAATGCCGAGTCCACCCGCTCCAGCAAACTTTCGACAGTCCCTGGCAGTGTCTGACACGCTTCGAAAGCAAGGAGCCCTCAGACTAAGTACATATCAGGACCGTTTGCCTACAGCAACAGCACTGCGTAAGAAATCACTGGTTTAAGAAGAGGGTGCGTCGGAATACGGGCCCGTGTTTTTCGAGCGAAATAAGCGATTTTCAATAGATCTTTTATGATTCTCAGGCATTGCGGCTTCTCTTGAATGAAATCACACACAATGGCAAAATCTCCTGCATGCTATAAGTATGCTGAATGGTAGTTGATAAAACAATTTTGCAATCAATAGACATTTGGTTTTGTGCGACCAAGTTACCTGTTGGGGGCTATTTGAGTTTGCCACCCATCCCATTTTTCTGTAGACTCAGGAGGTATGAGCAACATATCAGATCCACAACCTATTTTCGATCTTGGTATCCACTATATCTTTCAACATTCCGAATTAACATCATTTATGCTCTGTGAGTTGGGGCAGAAATGCCATATTTAGGTTTTAAAGTCTGGGCTCTCCACCATGTTCTTCTTAAGTTGCTGGGTTTGCCAGATCATCTTTTATTGGAGTTTGAGGTGCTTCTGACCTAGTAGGCTTTACTGGATTTTTCATCCGCAATCTGCCACCAATGGTGAACACATTGGACATGCCACAAATGTATCCTAGCCAGAATTTAACATGGTAACTTGGAATTGGTTACCCTTCTTCGGGATGACGGACTGAATCCCATCGTCTCCCTTGAAATAATTTTTTAGGTTTGCCACCCAACTTGTCCAATATGGTGGATTGTTGGAACCCAATCGTGGTATTAGTGTTTGGGATGCATCATCTCATCTCCTTCACATATCTTAGTTTAAGATTCAGCATATATATATATATAATATCCGCCGACCCCTTGGTGGGCGGCGCCAGTGATATCCCGCAAGGTCGTCGGTCTGTTGCTTTTTGCTTGTGTTTAGAGAGTATTGAAAAGCTGCAAGTGCGTGCCCGGACCCCCCCGCTCCCTCACGACCCTCACCGCCCTCAGCACGCTCAGCGCCCATCTCACGGCTCCACCACCTTTCCACTCACACCGCTTTCAGCATTCTTAGACTTTTTTGTATGTGTTTCGAGTTTGTAAAGGTACCGCTTCCAGCATTTTTAAACGTTTTTGTATGTGTTTAGAAAGTATTTAAAGGCTGCCAATGTGTGTCCGGACCCCTGCACCTTCGCCACCCGCACCACCCCCACCACCCCACCGCCACTGCCCCCCCGCCCCCCCATTGCCACCACCACACCCACACCCCCACCACCCCCACCACCCCAGCACCCACCGCCACTGCCCAAACTCCTTCCTCGCCTCAAGCGAGCGACGCGCAGCGTTTAAACTCCTTCCTCGGCGTCAGAGCTCAGGCGTACACGCACAGCGTTTCGAACGCTTCATCGCGCGTCCTTCCTGCGTTTTTTAGCGGTC
>CAJNDV010035341.1:97554-121571 GCA_905221635.1 Symbiodinium sp. CCMP2456
TAACATAATCACAGTGCTTCGCTTCCCGAGTGCATCGCTATTACAGATCAGACAACATATGTTATGCACAGAAACAAATAGATGCATGACTCCTGCAACATGTTCGCTTATAGTATGGAAAAAAGAAAGCTTCAAAACGCAGGCCCGTATTTCGACGCGTTCTGTTTAAGAAATTCGCGCAACGAATCTTTTTTTTAGAAAAACTGCACAAATTGAAAATCAGACATCCAAGGTACCCTGACCGCGGCGTTATTTTGCTCTTCTCATTTTGTCTTTGCCATTTTTGTTCGCGCAAAAAGGAGAACCAAGAAACTAACGGACTCGATTTCGTATCGGCCAGAACCCCCCAAAATAAGAAATTGAGCCTCTCAATTTCAACAATTTACGACATCGAGCCCCTCAATTTCGAGGGCTCCAGAGGATGTATACGGCTGACTAAGGGCGTTGTTAAAGCTTTGTCATATTGAAAAACCACAAAAATAAGAAATTGAGGGGCTCGATTTCTGAAAGTTAAGAAATTGAGGGGCTCAGTTTCTTATTTGGGGGGGTTCTGGGCTTGCCTAATAAGGGCTTCATAAGGGCTGTATTACGCCCTAATAACAGGCTCCATAAGGGCTTGATAAGGGCGTTTTTGAAACTTTGTCATATCGAAAAAACCACCAAAATAAGAAATTGAGGGGCTCAATTTCTTATTTTGGCGGGTTCTGGGCTTGCCAAATACAGGCTGAATAACGGCTGTAGTAAGCCCTAATAACAGCTTTGGAGGGCTCCAGAGGCTCTATAAGGGCTTAATAAGGGCGTTGTTAAGGCTTTGTCATATGAAAAAAACCAACAAAATAAGAAATTCAGGAGCTCAATTTCTTATTTCGGGGGGTTCTCAAATTAAGAAATTTGAGTTAAGAAATCCATGGTATGCTCAAATCCCGATTTTTTTTAAAGTGCGCTTCAAAAATAAGAAATCGAGCCCTCCCTCACCAAAAATGAAAAACTGTCTGTTTCTTAACCGGCGCTGTCGCTGTAGTTTACAGCAACAGTTATAGCCCTGTTGCTGGCGATTTCTCAGGTCCTATGCGCGCTGTACCCCTGCCCCCCATGTCCTTGCCACTCGCGGTGGAGATCTCTGAGGCCGTCGATCCTCGCAGAGGACTCTTTGAGTTGCTTCCGCACCTGGGCAGCCAGCGGCGTCTAGAGAGCGCCTGCGTTTTTGGCCAATTTTGGAGCTATCGATGCTGGTCTCGCTTGATTTGAGATCTGTGGAGAGGAGCACAGCAGTTGAAAGGGGCTAGTAACAAGAACAGCTCGACGAGGAGCAGCTGACTATGATCAGTGGAAATAGACCCAAAGGCTGACAGTCTAGATGAACACCACCGAAAGAGATTAGTGAGTTGTCGAAGAAGTGAAGAGGACTGGATGGAAAATGTGTAAAAAGGAAAGGAGCAAACCGCTCGAACAACACTCGACAGTTTGCGAGGAGAAGAGGACTAGGGCATTTGAGGAGCAGAAACAGAAGCCAACCACTCGAACATGGACCGGAACTTCAAGAAAAGACCGCTCGCTCGAGACGGACTCGAGAATGTGACAAACAGGATCCGATTGGCAACCAATCGAACAGGAGTGGAACGTTTGAGAAGCATGAGCAAGCCGCTCGAGACTGGAGCATTTGACGAAGCGCATCATTCGAGAAAGATGAGCAAACCCCTTGCTCATTGGCTCATGTTTCTCCAGTCCGTTGGTCCTGTTGGAGCGGCTTGCCCCGTTTCCTCTGATTCTTAGTCTCTTTCCAGAAGCTTGCTGCTCTTTACTTTCCCAGTTATCCACATCCAGTCTCCTTCGACACCGCGACCGTCAGCAAGTGGCCAGACACTTGAAGCTCACTGTGCGAAGCAGCAAGTTGCAAGAAAGCACTCAGCCCAAAGAACAGCCGGCGGAAAAACAACTACGAGACCGCGACAGAGGGAACTACAGGTTCTGGTTTGCTCCTCTTTTTGAGACTAGCTAGAGTCTCTTGGCAATATCTACGGCTCTTTCCTCAACATGTCTTGTCTCTTTCGAGCGGATTCTCCTCGTTGTGCAAATCTCTGGTCGAACTTTCGAGCGGTTGGCTCTCCTTCTCAAAATTCATGTTTCTTTCCTATGGTTTTCTCATTGTTCAGATCGCCATATCTCTGTCGAAATTTGTCCTCCTCCCTCTCAAACGGTTGGCGCATCAAACTCTCAAACTCTCAAGACTTGTTCGAACGGTTTCCCTCTCGCGCTATCTCAAATTCTTTAATCTCTGTCCAGCGGATTGCCCGACGAAAAGTCTAAGCCAATCCAAGGGGTCCTGTTCTCTTTGCAAAATGGTCTATTCTCGTTCGAGTGTTTTCCTCCTGGTTGTTCAATCATTCTTGTCCTTCTTGCCTTTCTTTGTCCGACCATCCTCTTGCTCCAATACCCGGATCTCTTTCCAGCTGTCCGAAAACTACTCGTGCTTCTGACAATTGCAAGTCCTCAAACATTCCAGTTGTCAAATGCTCTAGTCTCTTTCCAGTCTTTTCTGTGTCTCGAATTTTCACACTAACGGCTGTTGCTCCTCTTTCTCGAATTATCCGGTTCGTGTGAAAATGTGAAAGAGAACGTCGATGTTTCGTGCTGTGGGTGGATGCCAGGCATCGAGGCCAGGTAATGCTCCGCAGGTATTGCTCCGGTTTGGTTCGGCTGTATGGGTCTTCAGTGGCGTAACCACTTCTTGAGGACATAGCAATGCATATATATACGGACCACGACTGACAAGACTCAAACTTTGCGGGCTGCAGAGCGACTTTCTGAGTTCCGGACTTCTGCCAGCTGCTCCAAGCCTTCTTCCATCTCCTAAGGGCGGCCCTTTGCTCTTTGCCCTTTGCGCTTCGAGCCTTGAGTCGGAGCGGCTGCAGCTACCGAACATGACCCTGGCCCCGGTTTAGGGTTTAGGGTTTAGGGTTTAGGGTCCCTAAACCCTAAACCCTAAACCCTGGCCCGGCCAGGGTCTTCTTTTGCCTTTTGGCGTGTTCTTCCCGTCCCACTTGAAAAGGACGAGCGCCCGTATTCTTGGGGTTGTTTTATCCAGGGCTTTCATTGCGACCTGGGCAGCATCACGGCCTTATGCGTCTCTTTGCGGCAACTGCAGCTCGACGTGTCCGCTGGTTCCCAGCTTCCGGAAATCTGAATCTGCGAGTGCGTTTCTGCTGTACTGCTGTGGCACGTTGCAGTCGAATTAAGATTGACTCATGAGCTCAATGAACTGTTTTTTTTTTGTGCGCTGCCTGTGAAGCTTCACCGCCGCTTGCTCGGGGTGGCGTCGCGCTTGCGTCTCGTCGGTGATGTCGGCGACGCGGGCATTTCCTGAGACCTCGTGGCAAACTCCCTCCACAATGCCTTGAATTTGTTGGCATATGCCGCGACCACAGCTGGATCTCGGAGAATGCAAAGATTTTCCCAGTTTGTCGTGCTGGCTTGCTTTGTCCAGTTAAAGCTGCCGGTGAGAACGCACTCGTCCACAATGGCAATCTTGTGATGCATTCGAGCTGGGGAGGAATCAATGAGGACGGGGACTCCAGCTTCAAGCAGCTTTGGCGCGTCTGCCCCGAGCATGCCGCATTGCTCATCATCCACTATGACCTTCACATCTACACCCCGCAGAAATGCAGAAAGAAGCTCTCCAGCGAGCACGTCGTCGGTGAGCGCGAACATTGCTACCCACACCTTCCGCCTCGCCGCCCTGAGTAGCAAACAGATATGTCGGACGTGGGTGCCGGATGTATTCGGGAAGAACAAGACTTCGGGACAACGCCAATATCTCTGCCGAAGGTGTTGGAAGATGTGCCAGATGCAAAGGACAACTGCCGACAACCAAGCTGCCGAAGCAAACCCGAACTCTGCCTTATGCTCGTGCTCCTTGAAGAGCTGAGCCCTGTCGCGCAAGCTTGTAAGAAACGGTCGATATTCTTCCGGCAAGCGTTCCAACAAGGATTCCGAGATTGTGCTTCCCAAGCCTTCAAGGCTGCAGGCCAGTTGCCCCAAAGCAAAGACGGACAAATCTGCAACGAGGCCGCACGTCTTCTGAAGCAAACACCAGGAAGTTCCCCAAAAGCCAGCCGTGTGGCAAAGTGGGCTCGCAGACCATGGCGGGTCCACAGGCGACATTCTGTGCAGTGCGGACGCGCTCTTAGCTTGAGATGAGGTCGAGGCCAAGAAGCTTCCCGCTTGCATCGGGAATGGGGCGGAAGTCACTCAGTTTTCACTCTCCGCAGGAGCAGGAGTCTATAGCAGGGCTGTCCAATTCTGGCTGCCCTGCGGCGCCTCTGGAAGTCCAAGACTCCAGTCAATCTCACGACTTACAGATGTACAGGCGGCTTATGGCAAGCAGCAAAGGGACCTTCCTCAGCGCTCAGCGTGTCCCCACTAAGGTCATGCCTGTACAGTGATCCGGAGCTGCCGCAGAGGCTACTGTACCCGGAGGAGCTGCCTCAAGGGCCATGGCATTGCCGGACTCCGAAGGTCTTTCTACCAAGCAGAAGGAAGGCTCGCCGCCTCAGCCTTCGCTTCGCCTCGAGCTCAGTTTCTCGAGCTTGTTTCGGGCGGAGCTCTTCTCGGAGATCTTCTGACTGTCGAAATAGCCCCTGGGCCCGATGTCCAGCAGCCACTCCGGCTTGATCTGCGTGCCTTGCACCGCATGCGCGTCCCGCATGGCGTTCTACAGACCACAACAACACCCAAAAAAAACCTCAATCCGGACCTGTCTTGATAAAGAGCTTTGACGACAAAGCCAACTCGTGGAAGACGATCCACTCCGGCCGGTGTCCGAGGGACGTGGAAGGGTGCAGCAAGACTTCCTGGAGTTCTAGAGTGTCTTGATAAGTGTAGCTTCTTCGCTTCGGTGGCTTTTCTGTTTTCGTTTGGATGGGTTTTGGGCTTAGCGAGAGAAGAAAAAAAAGATCGCAGGAGGAGCGGAACGCGAATGGCCCTTGGTTGACCTGTCCTGGCCATCTCTCAGCATGCTGTAAGCGCCCCGTTTCTCGCTTTCTAAACAAGCGATCTGCATGAAGAAGCCGGACACGAGGCACCTCCTGATGTTGGGATAGTACTCCTTATCCTTCAGGGAGAATCAAATCGATCGGTGCAACTGCAGCACACCCACGTCGCACGCATGGGAACAACAACATAACTCGGAAAGACACTAGCTTCACTAGCTGTCCTGGAAATCCGTGCTGATCATTTGCAGCCCGATACTTTCCATGATCCTTTTCAAATGGTCCCGGGCGATCTCTGCATGGCGCATAGCCCGGATGGAGATAAAGTTCTCCGCACAAAACCTGGAAGGATCGTGGCCATCCTGGATCTGCTGCTTGTAGGCATGGAAAACCTCGGTTCAAGGGAGCTCATCGAATCATCTGGCTCAAACTCGAATGCCAGGCTGCATTCAAGAGGGTCAGATGATCTCCATCCATGTGGGCAAACCTGGCTTTGGCCTGAGCTCAGGCGTGGATCTGTGGACACAGAGGGCTCTGCAGAATTTTGCGGGCGCCTCGTTCGCTGCCCGGAAGGCATCGTTGGGTCTGAGCCACACGGGGAGCGAGCAGAGCATGGCTGCTATGGACAAAGCCTCATTGCCTCGGCACTCATATACTGAAAACGGGGGCCTTCAGGGGGTTTGAGCATGCCCTGGGCCACTTCCCAAACTGCCCCGAGTGGCTGCATCGGTGCGCTGGAGCTTCGATGAGCATCCGTGCGATCTGTGGATCGACTGGAAGCCGGCAGGCTTGGTTACCAACCTCTGTGATATTCCCGTTATCATCGATGCCTCACGAAGGCTGCAGCTGTTTGCAGCTGCTAGAACCGCTACTTCTGCAAAGGCTCCCTCTACCTCCTTGTGCCCGTGAGAACAAAGCAACGCGAGTCAGGGAAACGGAACCCAACTTGGAAGAGCTGCAGCCCAAGTGGTTCAAGGACTCCAGGGCCCTCATGAGCGCTTCGGGAGAGGGCGGATCAACGAAATCAAAGTGCACCACGTCGTCGAAGCCCAAGCGCTTGAGCATGAGCACTATGGTCGTAAGACTTGATCTCCTGGCGAGATGCTACCAGGCTGCCCGTGTTTTGGCCATCAAAGAAACGAGGGAACAAGAGAAGAAAGCCGCACTAGTTTGAGAATGCGGGCCAGCGGCATGATTTCAGGATAAACCTTCTCAGGCCAGTCGCTGGTCGCCCGCTCTGGGTAGAGTCTGAAGCACTTCCCAGGGCGTTGGCGGCCGGCAAGGCTGGTTCGCTGAAGCGCTGAGGCCTTGGAGATCGGCGTCACCACATTTACCTCCATCCTCGTCCGAGGGTTGTAGGCTCGCTGCTTCACAAGGCCAGCATCGATGACGTAAGTGATCCCATCGACTGCTAGAGACGTCTCAGCGATGGCACTCGCCACAACGACTTTCCTGCTTGGCTTGCCGGCCATCATCTTCATTTGCGCAGCGGGCTCGAAGACCCGCTGTGTCTCCATGATTGGCAGGCCAAGATATAGAGCCCGCACCTGCAAGTCCCCGAAGTTCATCATGTGCACTGACTCCTTACGGAGTAGCTGACATGCTAAGTCGATCTCGTCTTCCAAGGGCAAGAACAAGAGGATATCGCCCTCAGGCTCCGTTGTGTGAACTTGAGCCACCGTCCGAACAGCAGCCTTTAGATAGTCTTTCTCCGCATCCTGGCAGTGGAAAACTTCAACCGTGAAAGTCCGATTGGGAACCTGCAGTAGCGGGGCACCGCCCTCGAAGTAAGCCTGCACTTTCTTCACATCCATGGAGGATGACAGCAGCAGCAGCTTCAGTTCGGGGCGTCGTTGCATTACCATCTTCAGGATGCCCATGAGCACATCTGTCTCACAGGTCCTGAGGTGCACCTCGTGGAACAAAAAAGCTGTTCTGCGTACTTCCGTTTTTTATATGGTTGCTTTCACCTTTCCTCGCCCTTTACTTCGCCTCATCCAGGATGATGACGCTGTATCTCTCCAGCAGTGGGTCCTCCATGGCCTCCCGGAAGAGGGCTTCGTCAGTCAGGAACCGCAGGAGCGTGTCCCCAGACGTTCGGTCCTTCAGGGCAGCCTTTCTTTTTCGAAACATCTCTTCCAGTCTCTGACTAGCCGCTCCCGCGCCCGCGCCTCGAAGCGGGTGACGTGTCCCACGAAGGTTCCCACCTGCACCTCCAGCTCTTCGCAAATTCGGAGGGAAGCGCTCAGCGTCGCCAAAGGGCTCGGCTGCACACCTGACAACTCACGTCGACTACGACGCGACAGCGACGCGACTAGGAGTAGCAGCACCTGTAAGATGCCCTGCTGAACCTTGCCGAGCGGCAGCAAATCGCTCGAACCTGGCCCATCTGGACGTGGTAACCGGCGTCAAGCAAGATCTGTGGCAACTGTGTGGTCTTGCCGCATCCGGGCTCGCCCACCAGAACGAGAACCTCGGATGGTAGTGCGGGTGCGGGCTTATCAGGACCAGTTCGCAGGGATTTGCAGGTCTGTTTTCAAAGGTCCCACGAAGCTTGTTAACGCATGGTGGCGCCATGACTTGACAGGCGAAGGGATACCCTTAAGCCTTAAGCCGACACAACCATCCAATCGCTCCCAGGCAGCTTGGTTCGATTGCATAAGTTTCAGAAAGTCCTGTCTTGCCATCCATGCTGGCAGTCTTTGCCGCTTCTCCAAGAGGTAGTAGAATCGGGGGGTGTACCTCGGGTGTCGGTGTGCTGATTGAAGACAAGCAGCCCTCAAACTGCACTGGGCGCCCGGCGGAGCTCCCGTAAGAGGATTTTGGTTCTGGCGGGGGGGTTCTGGAGGTTGGGGTGTCTGATTGTACTGATCCTGTTGCATCTGCTGATGTTGCTGATGCTGCATGTGCTGCGGCTGCTGCATGTTCTGACCTTGCAGGTTTTGGTTCTGCATGTGCTGTTGCAGGTGCTGCTGCATCCTTGCCTGTATTTGCTGCTGCATCTGCTGCTGCATTTGCTGCTGCATTCGCTGCTGCAGTTGTTGGTGCATCTGGTCGCTCATGTCCTCATCCCCCTCCTGGTAGTCCTCTTCCTGGTACTTCTCCTGGTAGTCTCGATACTGGCCGTCTTCAGCGTCCTCCGGGCGGGCCTCCTCCCCAGGAGCTCCCCCGGCCCCGGCCCCCTTCGGATAGGTGTCGTAGCCCTCGGCCCAGCCCTCCTGAGCCCCATCTTGGCTTTGGCCTTGGCCTTGCATCATCGAATGCCATTGCATGTGCTGCACCTGCTGCACTTGCTGCACTTGCTGCTGCATCTCAGGGCTGAGATGTTGCTGCATGTCGTTCTGGTAGAGCTGCTGAAGCACTTCAGCACTCATCTGCGAGCCATCCATCGCCCAGCAGGCTGGATGCTAGCAGTGAACCTCTACTGGCCTTTTCACATCTTCGCTACTTCCAAGCAGTCGGGCCAAGGGCGAGTTTGAAGTTTCTCTGCCTCTCAATAAAAGTGTTGGCAAGTCCGAGAGCCGAATTTAACAAGCACGCGGCTCTTTCCCAAAGCTGATGCTAGCGCTCGCTAGTTCTCTAAGATGAAGCTGGCCGGGTTCATGGCATGTGGTCAATGAGAGGGCACTGCCCCACACATTGCTTGTTTGGGAGAGCATCATGGACATGCGATCAGTACATCCTGTCTCCTTTGTCTCCCCGTCTCCCAAACTGGCATGTCAGCCCGGTTGAATAAGTGCACATCTGTGCATGATGGGCAGTTCGGCAGCCACTCAAAGAAGGCGACCCCTGCCACAGAAATCCATCACTGAAGCGAGCAAGGGGTAATGGATCGTTCTCACGACCTTCCGTTCCCTCTCTGCTCTGCTGTGCCACCTCCCTTCTGTGAGCGATGCCTTAGGCACAGCTCGAAACGAGGTGCTGGTCACACGGAGAGCAGATGGCTGGAGCAACGCAGGAAGGACTGACTGATGTACGGGAATCATTGGCTGCCTCTGGTAATTAAGAGCCAATCTGGGGAAAGGGGGGCCGGAAGAGAAGCAGGTACACTAGCAACAGAGGTCTGCCAGCTACGCCAGCTCTTTTAGGGCTGGCAACTTCTCAAGCTGTGTCGGCACGTCTGCGTCCAGCGCAGAGCTGCGCATGTGCGCCTGATGCCTCTGTGAGGCCTTGATGACGCCTCGTGCGCAGAGCTGTGACCGAGCCGGATCAGTTTGGCCACGGCATGCCGCCGTCCGTCCTGCGCAAAGACTCGGACACAGAGCTCGGCCCCAAAATGCCGCGGTCCTGGAGAATCCGTGGACTGGGTGCAGGAATCCGGGGGCCGGCCAATCCAGAGCAGGGTCTTTTGGCCTGGCTACGAAATGCGCATGGTTTTTTGCTCCCCTCACAACTGAACAGAAGCAGCATCTGCCTCCAATAGGTTGGGAGCAGGCTCTTCTTCTCCATCTTGGCTTCCTCTCACACGATTCCAGATTTCCCACGGCATGGGCAGAGCGGCAGAGCAGGCCTCGCAGTCCGTGGCCATGGCTGCCTGCCAGAGACGCGTGCGAACGTGGCGAGAGGGGCACACGTGCAGCGCGGAGCCTCGGCATTCCCATTGTCCAGCAGAGATGCAGGCATCTGCCATCGTGTCCTGTCAGGACATGCTGCGACATGCACATCGCAGGAAGGCAAAAACGTGGGTGTTTGGGGCCGTGCCTGAAGTCGCTGTTTGGGGGCAGGCTCAGGCGGCTCAGGCTCGGAGCCGAGGAGGCGCGGATCAGCTCTCGACTGGCCTCAGTCAGACGCCGCGATCGTCGCGAAGCGCCGCGAGTCGCCGCGAGTCCGAGCCCCCAGCCGGCAGTGATTTCAAGGCCATGACGGTGCCAAGGGTTTGCTTGGCATCAGCCCGATTAAACCTCTTTCGACAATCACATCACAGCACATAACCGCGAAACGCCAAAGCACAGCCAGAGCGCAGCCTCAACTTTCGGCCCTCGTGGATTTTGGCCTGGCAGTCTGCTATAGCAAGCGTCCATTTGCATGGCACGTAAGACAGGGCCACCCTAATGCCACAACCGCAGCGACTCCTGAAGCCCTCCGCCGAACTTTTCGACCGCAGGAAGAGACCCCTTTGTGAGCGAAGAGACTAAATTTGGCGGCGCGCCTTGGCCTCCTTCACAGTCACCCCGGCCGATCTTCCACAGTTCAGAATCTGCTTGTAGCCTTCATCTCGGGCATCCAGGCCGGTCTCAGTACGGGGAGTGCAGGGAGCGGTGTGACACCCGGCTCTCCGAGATCTCAGGCCGCTACATCGGGAAGCTTGCGCAGCTTCACGGGCCCTGCCTGCTGTGCTACGCAGAATTGCGCTGGCAAGCCGCCCTCAAGGCTTTTGGCAACACTCCCGCCGCCCTCTCGACCTGATCACTTGCTAGGCTCAAACAGTTTATGGCTGCATCTCCTAACTTGTGCCCACAAACACCGCACCAAAAGCTGTCTCAACACGACCCAAACAGTGCAAACTTGTGGACTCCGCGTACTAAGCTATCTACTACTTCTACCAATGGCTTTGCATATTTTTGGTCGCTCTGAAGCTCCAGACCTGCGGATTCGGGAAGTGCTGCATCTGGTTCACGCTCCCGAGCCTCTCGCCAGGGTGCGCCCTCTTCCGTCTGAAGTAGACACCCAGACCCAGGCCTGCCACCGCGGAAGCTGGGATCGTAAACGATGGTGACATCCTCAGCGGCAAGCCACGGGATCTTCAAGCGTAACAGCTGGGCTTGATGTGCTTGCCGATCAGACATGCCCGCGACCTGCCCTCACCCACACCCACACCCACCCACGCGCACACACCCACCCACACATACATATACACACACACACACACACACGCAAAAGCACAAACAAACAAGTAAACAAGCGAACAAGCAAGCATATACACAACATTACACAACATACATACATACATACATACATACATACATACATACATACATACGTACATACATACATACATCCATCCATGTATGCATGCATACATACATACATACATACGTATACGTACATACATACACACGACCTCGACGAAACTTCAGCCGGCTTCACTCGGGCCGTCCGCGACACACGGAAGGAAGGAGTAGAGGGCTCCGGCGTATGGAGCTCTCTCTCTTGCTTGCTCCACGCTCATGCGTCTCCCTCGAGCGTCCAGCGCTCTGGTCGGCGTGCCAATCCCCACTACGTAAGGGCTCCGTTCCACTAGCGGTGCCAACAACAGGGTGAGCTCTCCCTCTCGCTCTCTTTGCTTGGCCAGGGCCAGGGGCATTGGCCGAAGACAGTTTCTCCGACCCGCATTTGCGCAAGCCATAATTCATAGTGAAGGACGGGCGCTGCGGTGAGAAGGGAGTTTGTGGTGCGTTGACGAGTTGGTCCCGTTTTCTAAACAAGTCGAACACGCAACATGCGGGTAGGCTCCGGTGCTGCTCTTCCACATAGCCTGACCGCTCTCTCGCTGTCTCTCTCTCTCCGACAGAGGCTCTTGGGAGACAGGCACGCACAACAAAACGCAGACCGGCCGGCTCGGAGACCAACTGAAAACCCCACATGCGACGCAAAGAGACAGACAGTGGCTCGCGCAGGAACTCGAACTGCCACGAGATTGAGGCGAGTGCCTTGCCCGTGCCGTTGGCGACATAGTTGTTGTTGATGAGGCGCAATCCGTACATCTGCTCTGCGCCGGAAAACCGAAGCTCTGTTGGAGGATCGCCCAGCCGAGTCCCCAGCTTGAACCGAAGGCAATTGTGCACAATTGGGCTGCTTGAAGCACAGCAAATGCGATGCCGGTGGTGCCCTTGTCATCTTCTCCTATTGGTCCTATGCAAACGTGCGAATGTGTTGGGCCACACTTTGGTGGGCTCTCGATTTAGCGCGAGAGGATTTGGCGAGCCAGCACTTGATATGCCGGCCCGAAGGCGCCTTGCGCCATGTAAGAGATCGGCTGAGCACCATGGAAAACAGCCACACATGCTTTCGATGCTCCGTTGCAACCTGCATGGAGGGAGTGGCCCAGAAACAAGAAGATATCACCTGGCCGTTGGAGCACCAAGCTCACATCCTTCCGTTGCAGCCACTCGCGAGCCTCTGCCGGCAGTTCGATGTCTGTGGAGAGCACGGCTTCGTGAGACGCAGACGCCTCCAAGGTCTCCCAAGGGACCACCGGACCTGACGGACCTGGGGTCTTCGCGTTTTGGGCTCCGGGAGGCGGAGCCACACAAAACACCTTCGTTCCATGCAGCACATGGCAGAATTGCACCAAGGGCTTTCGGTCGATGTGGAGATGGGATGCAGTGCCTCCATCCCCAGCAAAAAGCATGGGAGTCTTCTCCGAGAAGTACAAGTAGTTTGTGCCAAAATGCTGGCTCAAGCGTGGCACCAAGTCTTGCAGGCTCAGCTGCGTGCTCGAAAGGCTTGACAGTGCATCATCTGCGGCTGGGACTTCTCGCAAGTAGATCTTGTCACTTAGCTTTGGCCGACTGAGCGTCAGGGTGATCGGATGAGGTCCAGCAAGTTTGTCCTGGAAAAGGGCAGGATCTGGCAAGACTATGAACTTGCAGGTTCTCCCGTAGGCGATGCAAAAGGAGGAGAGGGAGTGGGAGACAAGAGGGTCGGCACGAATGCGCTTGTACCTCGTGAGAAACTGGTGGAAAAGGAGAGACACAGAAAGAGAAAGAAAAAGACAGAGTGAGACAGGGAGTGAGAGAGAGAGAGAGTGGAGCGAACCTGGCAACATGCCCTTTGAATCATGCAACAGGCCGGCGGACGATGCACAACCCGTGTCGATCCCTCACGAACCTCCCCTGGATGGACTGGTCTGGGCAAATGCTTAGAGGTTCTGCATTTCCCAAGACATGATCTGGCATTGGTCAAGCATCTCACAGTTTTGACAGTGAATACAAGCAAACAGTTCGCCCGTCGCAGGAATTTGGCGCCTGAATGTCGTCGAAGGGTGTCTGCAGCACTTCAGAGTCTCCAACCTTGACGATGAGGTCACCCACACGACACCCTGCCTTCTCAGCCTCCCAGGAAATCAAGATGTCTGCAAACTGCGAAGTATAATTAAGGGCTTCAGGGTGTATTTTGGTGCACACGTACCCCTCTGGCCTCACTGCCGGGCTCAACTCGGCGCAGCACAGCCCCGCAGGTCCAGGAAAGGCTCTCGCACTCCAACCCCAGAGGCTTCTCCTCAAACTGGGGGAAAAACAAGTCTGACACGGGATTTTTAAGTGCCTGACTCTACGGGTACAGTACCTACACTAAGGGGCCCTGATTTGAGGTTTGCCAGTGTCGGCTGACGGGGACCTGGAGGACGATGACGAAGCCTGCCATCTTCTCGGAGCCCAGGGCAGCCGCCACGTCGAAGTGCGCGCTGCTGAGACTCGCGGGCATTTCACTTAAGAGCTCTTCCAAATTCTCAGCGGAAGGACAGAGGAGGCTTCGTAGGCTTCGGCCATTGATCTCCTCCTCAAAAGCATGGATGCAACCTGGCTGTCTTGAACACACGCACGAACTCTCCTTCATGCCCTACCAAGCAGATACAGCAGCAAGTTTCCCCCCCCCCCCACCCCCCCACTTAAACAGGAACTTCTAGAAGGCCGCAAAAAAGGCGTATCTATGGGAACCTGACCGATGCTTACCTTATCGCTGCTTTTGCGGGTGTCTTCATATCAACACATGTCTTTTTGTCCTCGCTGACGGGGAGGGGTGCATGGAACGTGCAATTGCCGAAGAACGAGGCGCTACTTGTTGCTTTTTTAATCGAAGTGACTGAGGGAGGGCAAGGCCATGGCAGCAGCTCCGTTCGGGAAGAGAACGGGTCCTGGCCCAAGCAACGCCAAGGCAGCCGCGCGCTGCACGAAGAAGTGCGGGTCCAGGATCACGCTGCCTGGGCCTTTCAACGGCCAAGCTTCCAAGCACCTCCGAAGGTTTGCCGGCCAAGAAGGCAACTCTTCTTCAAGACTCCCGCGTTTGCGGTGTAATGCTAGCTTCGCAATCTTGCCAAAAGGCAACTCCAGAGCCAACTCCTCGCTCTGCCAGGTGTCGGTGAGGCCGATGCGTTTCAGCAGAACGGGGCTCCAGCCGTTTCTAGCTTCATCATACACTTGCCCGTGCAACAAAGCTGATCCATCTTCCAGGTGCTGTATGGCTCCGAGAGCCAAGTTTCCACCAGGTGCACCCTTTGCGTGCACCGTAGGTGCAACCCAAGCAGTCTCATCGCCTTTGCCATCCGTCCTGGTACCACATTTCACCCGTGACCGTCTCGAGTACAAACGTCTCAGTGACGGTCGGGCCCAATAGCTGAACAGCACTACAAGTCCGCAAACTTTGTGCGGCGCTGTTTTGGAAGTCTGGGATGCTTTACCTGCACTTCAAACTTCGCCACCCCCCTCTTCTCAACCTCCCCACCTCTGAAGCCTCTGTGTTTGAATCCCCTGAGGCCTCGAAGCGAGTCGCCGCAATCCCCGCAACCCGTGCTCGGGGCAGGCACTGCAAAGCATGCCAACCGCAAGGGAAGACTAATGCGAATCATGGCGATTCGGAGTATATAGTCTATAAGTCTATAAACGGTTTAGATTAAAGCTGCATGTGTTCCATGTCGCGAATGGTGCGGCAAGTTGTCTGTGGTAACACAGGTTGGCAAACAACTCCACAAACTGCTGAGTGCCAGTGCGCAGTCCTACTGGTGGCTAGTGCTGATAGATGCACGAATCATGCACGTATACTCTGGCATAGTGTCAAAGCAACTACGCTGCATAATTGGATTTTATGAAAACCCACAGACAGGTGCGCATCAAGGCAAGGACAAGCATGCACGCTTGCCCCCAACTGCAGCACGAAGGCAGAGCCGCAGAACTGCTGCAGATGCATCCTGCCGCCTGCGCGCTCTTCGTTCTCCTTCTTTGGGCAGACTACTTCTTTCATGTCGTGTTCTTGTTCTTGCTGCCGTTTTCTGATTCTTTGCATCAAGCTCGAGCAGCATAGCGGCATAGCTCGCGTGCGACTCAGGTCAAGGGAAAGGGTCCTTGCTGGTAGCATAGTCTTCCCGCATCTTGCGCAGCCATTCGGGTTCGTTCTGTCTATCCAACTGTTGCAAAAGCACTTTGTAGCAGTGCTGCAACGTCTTGAATGATGCTCCATCTTCCTGTCCTCTGGGTGACACGTCCGGGTGCAATTCTTTCGCCAACCTGAGATAAGCGGTTTTCAGCTCTTGTTTGTTCAAGGTGCTGTCAGGGGCATATCCAAACAGCTCCAAGCAGTAGCACTTGTCCAACGTCGGATCCGCTGGTTGGCATGTGGAGGAATACCTTTGGACCATTTTCCGCCAGTAAGGCTTATGGCCACGAAATAGACTTGCTGTCAGGCGCATGGCTGGGAATGGCTCGTAGCAATTCTACATGCTTTGCGCTTTCGCAAAAACACTACTGTACTGCTGACTGCACACCTGCGTCATAGCTATGCTAGATTGTGGCGCTACTTCACTCAGCATATTCTCAAAACATCGAGTTCTGTTCCTCGTCAATGAATTTGTCTCGAAGCGCAGCACTGCATTTTGAATGAATCCTGCTATTGCTGATCGGCAGCATTCGGCATGGGTGGGACGGGCATGCAGCTGCTTGTAGCTCCTTCTCTCTCAGCAGGGTCAACGAATTGAAAGGTCGACAAAGCAAATCGCATTTAAGAGATTTGTCGGCGCTGGCAGCCTCAAACCAGCCGTCCACGGAGGTGTGAGGCGCTGAGCGCGCACTCGCCGCGCAGCATGCCACCTTCCTGACACAGCAAGCACATCTGCGATTGTTGGCATTACGCCGCTGAAGCTTTTGCCTTACGGAATCCTTATTGAGCAAGTGAGGGCTTGTCCTGGAGGCAGTAGCCTTGGCCTCCTGCATAGTGTTATTCGTAAGTCTAGCAAAATCCAAGAAGTGCAGTCCGGCCCTAATTCAACGCAATGTCATCTTGTCTAAACTTGTGTTGTGTAAAGAATGTTATGCAGTATCGTATAGCACAAGCACAGCACGGCAAAATCTCCTCTTGCCCGAGAGCTATTTCGACCTCGCACGGAGGGTCTTCCTTGCTCCCTGGCAAGTCCATATTGTAAGCAGATTGTAACAAGCTAGACGCTTGCTGCAAGCATACTACAAGCAAACGATGTCGCTAGAAGTATGCTGCAAAGCATTAACTACAAAAAAAGGCAGTACCCAGACAGATGAAAGTATCCATAAGGAGCATCTGCCATTGAGCAGGATCTGCCATCTGGATCCTCACTGAATGCGACAGAGGAATATTATGATTTGCTAATCCGCGTCGATGGCGGTGCCTGGCCGTCTTCGTGTCGGCAAACGACATCTAGAATGCAGAATTGTTTTAGGCAAGCTACGCTGCAGTCGTACAGCGTGGCACAGTGTAATACTGATGTACCACTTAGAGAAAACCGGAAGGAGCACTGAGGAGCCTCCAAACCAGTCGCAGTTTAGCAGTGATGCGAGCCGCGGCCTGCAGCGGAACACTTGTCGGGATTAGGAGACACGTGCGACAAAAGCAAGGTCGAGGGATTGGGGACCGGATGTGTGAGATAGAAATTCGGAAAGGAGTGAAGAAGCGGAGATGACTGATGGGAGGAGCAGCTGCAAACACCGTTTCGCTCGACGGCTCCCGGGCCTCTGAGCTGCATCCAAGCGGTTTCCAGCCACGGCGGCCAAGCTGGGAGCCGGCACTGCCTCGGTCATGCTCCGGAAGCTTCCTACAGCCTTAACCAGAAAAATCAAGGCAGTGTCGAGCGCGCACGTTTCTGCTTCAAGAGCTGCCTAACCCAAGCTGCAAGGCGGGACAAGCGGGCTTGAGGCTGCTGACTGAGAAGTATGTCGTGGTGGTGGAGCTGCACAAGTTGGGCGCTTATTTCGGAACTGTCAGACAGATCATGGCTCTGGAGCTTGCCGATCTCTCCTTCAGAGAGACTGTGAAAGACTCAAAAGTCAAACCATCGCCCCTCTCAGGACGAACTCTGCCAGATGTGACATGCACTTGTCACTACTTGGCCTGGTGACCAGTCTTCAAACTCCCACAAACCATTCACACCATCTGGCAGAGAGGTGGCAGCATAATGATGCCCACGAGTCGGAGCTAGTTAAATTGGAACTGAAGCAAGGGACCAACGAACTAGTCAAGACTTCGCCTTCTCCAGGCGAACTCTGCCGGATGCTATGTGAACACCTCTCAGCGTTTTTCTCAGATTGGGGATGCTTCTACGCCACTCGAAGACTCCATTGGCTTGAAGCGTCAACGTCCAGAAGCTACTAAGCATCAAGGCAGATTCATCAACAAGCAGCCCCCTGCGCTTGCGGGAAAGGTCCAAAACTGGCATTACTTGCCGCCGGGCCAGCTGACCACGAATTCAGCGGCAAATCAGGGTTTTCTTCCTAAGTCTAGCAAAAATCCAAGAAGTGTAGTCCGCCTCTAATTTGATGCAACCGGAAGGAGCACTGAGGAGCCTCCCAACCAGTCTCAGTTTAGCAGTGATGCAAGCCCCGGCAGGCAGGAGCCACAGCGGCTCCTGCTCCCAGCCCTGTTTCCCTCGAAGAGCTCCTCCGCCCGAGGCCACTCGGGCACGCGCTCCGGCTCCGGTGGAACCGGAGCCGGTGCCCGTCTGCCGAGGACCTGCGGCTCCTGCGAGTCAGGGACTGGGAGTCTAGCGGTCTAGCGTGCAGTACATAATGCATGCTTTAAGATGGATTCTTAGAGATACTACAGCGAGGACAGCTGGGAGCACCTGGGTCTGGACCATGGAGGAATCAGAGCTTCCACAGCTGGACGGTAGGAAAGCGAACTCCTCAACGTGAACGTGCCACGCAAGCCTGCCAGCTGCTGCTTTCGTGGCGGCAACCAGCCGCGGCGGACCACAGACAAAGACCATGACTTGACATTGAGAGACGCCTTCTTCTGGAAAAGTCTCGCTCAATTTCACGAGCCAGTCACCGGCGTCCATCCTGTTGCGATGGGCCTTTAGGGGGAGTGGCCGATCGCTGGCTTCGCCGGCTGGCGCGATTTGCACAGAACTTCTTGGGTCCAGGTGGGGCTCCAGCAGCGGCGCCACCTTTTCCAAGAGGGCCAGGCTCTTCAAGGACCAGAAGATACACACCTTCTGAACTGTCTGAGCTGCTACCTGTACTGGTGCCAAGGACAAAGCGGGTGTGACTCCGACCCCACCGAGCACGAAGACCATTCGAGCAACTCCCGGCAAGGGCCACGGAGGCAGCCCGTAGGGTCCTTGCAGCTTTAGTCGCAGCTCCAGGCCACGCTGGCAAGCTTTGGCAAGCTTGTCTGTGAGGCCGCTGTGGACCTTCATGAAGATTTGCAGCTCCCCGTGTCCTTCTCCAGGTACCAAGGTGAAGGGGTGAGGAACTGAAGAGATTTGCTCTGCAAGGAGGTGACCCCACTGTCCAGCCTTGAAGGAGAAACCTGCCACGGCCAGAGATAGAAAGAGATGCTTGCCAGATCCATCGGACACGACGCTTGCAGATCGGACTTCCGCATGATACGTTGACATGCGAACATACAACTTCTGAAGCCCATACAAACACAAAAGTGAAGCACTCAACGTTGCCATCGAGACCGACGCAATCGTCTGCAGCTGCACGGCATGGCCCAGCATGTGTGCCAGGGCGAAGAAGTACCCGGCAACGCTCAGGAAATGTAGCTGCTTGAATCGGTCGTATGGCAGCCTGAGAAGCCTGGCTGGTAGAACCGCCATGATCATGGCGAGGAGACTTGCAAGCCCACAGAACCAGTAGGGATTGGACAAAACCCGAAGGATGCCATTCTCTGCCACGTTGAGTGACCCGTGGACGCTCGAGATCCCGATAGTCAGAGCTCCGCAGATGTAGTGTATGCGCCAAGCCGCCTCGCGTCTCATCAAAACATAGCTGTGGATTCCAGCCCTCGAGAAAGCCCAACTCACGGTTATGAGTGCGCTGAGCCCAGCTGCGATGCCGCTGGACTTCCGTGGGAAAGGTAGCAGGAACAACGAAAGGCACATGACAGAAAGGCAAAGCACCCCAAGGATGTTGACCAAGGACCACTGCCGGAAAGGCTGGCTATAAACGAAACGTGCGACACCGCCCCCACACCAATTGTAGGACACACACGCAGAGATCAAGCGGCTGAACCTCGCAAGCACTGCCAGCACGCCAAAGGAGACAGCAGTCCACATGTCCAGGCTTTGCAGTGACGAAGCCCTTTGTGGGAGTCTTACTTCGGCAATAGACTCACAAGCCGAAGATCCGCCAGCTCCTGTAGCTTCGCAGCTGTAGTGGCCAAACGCACGCCATCTCGGGCTGCCCAGCTCGAGCACATTCTGACATTCCGACCCGTAACCGCACGGCGTCCACCACGTGTCAGCTGTGAGGTCATCAAGGCAGGTGGGCCCAGGTCCGGATGGCGGACATCTCAGCTCTGTGCACGATCCGGCCAGAACCCCCTTAGCACAGCTCGGATAACAGCTCTCACCTGGGAGGAGCTCCAAAACTTCCGTCTCGTTACGGAAGCATGCCCCACCCAGAACGTCCGGAAGCAGGCAACGAGGAGCTTTGGTTGGCCAGCACCAAGCAGCTCTTGCAGGAGCGACACCTCTCAGTGCCAGAAGCAAAAAGTGTACGGAGGCCGTTCCCAAGACGGCAAAAGTCCAGCTGGCCGACCACATGAGTAGAATCTCGACAGCCGATGTGTTCTTACAGTCAGTTTTACTGTGGTTTTTGGGACCATGGACGGATTCCACAGCTCGACAACTCCAGACGTAATTATTAGTCTATTATAAATATTTCTTCACAAATGTATTGAATAGCTTCTCAATGCCCGACTCGTGGATGCCCTGCATGATTATCGGGCCTACCCTGCGACTGCTAGTAGCAGCAGTAATAGTCGTCGTCGTCGTCCTGCAAGTGGAGCTTCAATGTTAGAGTGATCATGTTTCTGTATACGGGGCTATCGGGTCATCTGAACGTTGCCGGTAGTTCGCGAAATGGCCGGTTTTGTACGGCTTCGTAATGTACAGTCGCCAAGGCTCGCTGCTCAAAGGGACTAACGGTCCTGGTGAGGTTCTACGACCATTGATAATGTATGTTTCTGCAGCTTAAAGCTCCAGCTCATCTGTCGCTTATTGCCCTGGTTCAGCCTTCCACTGAGATAGCCAGCCTATCTAGGTCGCCCAACGGGGCCACGCAAAGAGGTCTTCGCATGTTTGAGCATCGAGAGAGAGAGAGAGAGAGAGAGAGAGAGAGAGAGAGCGAGAGAGCGAGCGAGAGAGAGAGAGAGAGAGCGAGAGACACAGAGAGGCTCTCTTCTTTTCCTTCTTGGATGCCTTGGCCTTTCCTATTTTAGCTTTCTTGTAAGCTTTGTCTCTGGCTTCAACTGACCGTTACCAAAGAGCTTGTCAGGGGTCACTCGGGCGAGGTGGGATTGCAAGATCACAGAGAGATCTTGCAGTTACTTGTCACGGTGGCGGAGCTCCATAAGTTGGGCGCTTATTTTGAAAATGCCAGACAGATCGTGGCTCTGGAGCTTGCCGATCTCTCCTTCCCCTCTCAGGACGAACTCTGCCAGATGCGAAATGCACCAGTCACTAGTCGGCCTGGTGACCAGTCTTCAAACTCCGACAACCGCAATAACGAGCCATGCGCACCATCTGGCAGAGAGGTGGCAGAATAACCTCGCGAAGACATGATGCCCACGAGTCGGAACAAGTTAAATTGGAAAGCAAGGGACCGACAAACTAGTCAAGACTTCGCCTTCCCCAAGCGAACTCTGCCGGATGCTATGTGAACACCTCTCAACGTTTATCTCAGATTGGGGATGCTTCTAGGCCACTCGAAGACACATTGGCAGGAAGCGTCAATGTCGAGAAACTACTAAGCATCAGGGCAGATTCATCAACAAGCAGCCCCCTGCGCTTGCGGGAAAGGTCCAAAACTGGCATTACTTGCCGCCGGGCCAGCTGACAAAGAATTCACGGCGGATAAGCGAATCAGTCCCAAAGCCCACAAACTCTGCCACATGCTGCCTACTACAGTAAGTGAACGCCTCGAAACTTCTGCGTGAAATGTCTGATGCATTCGAGAAAATGCCATTCCATGACACCAAAGGTTTCAGGCGTCTGAGAATCCCGCGATGAGCAAACAGGCAATTTATCGTTTTGTCTGAGACTCCACTACGGCATACCAGAACTCCAAACACTCGAAGCTTCCACATCCTGAAACTGCACAGAGCATCTGGTAGATAGGTCTCGGAGCAGCGAGCCAAAGCGCTGCCCGCAACACTGCACACCTTCCTCCTTGTCATCTAGCAGAAATATGCAAGAACTGCCTCGTGAAGGTATGTGCACAAAACTTGGCCGGAACATGTTAAATAGCCGCTTGCCGGCGCCCGCTTTACACGCCGCCTGAAACGCTGCCGTGGACTCTGTTGAACTCGTTGCTGCTGAAAAAAAAAAGAGTATCGATCCTTCAATATCAAACATCCTCATGAGAAGCTTTTGGAAGCTTTCGTTTCTCTTGGGAGTTATGATTTGGGAGTTTCAGAAAAACACGGGATCCCAATAAAGACTTTACGTCTGCGTACAAGGACCTTGAACCCCTAAACCCCAAACCTAAAACGGGACCCTGCAGAGTTGCACGAAGCCCCTTCTGAGCTGCTGGCGGCCCATGCTTCGTTCATGCCAGGAAACTGCAGCACATTTTTTCTTTCGCCATTTAACCCCTCTAGCAGATGCTCTTGTGCAGTTTCAGGATGTGGATGCTTCGAGTGTTTGGAGTTCTGGTATGCCGTAGTAGAATCTCAGACAAAACGATAAACGTTTCGATGCAATCGCCCAAGCATGTGGCAGAGTTCGCCTTGAGTTGGCGACTGGTTGCCGGTGGGAGGCTGCCCCGCACGTCCGCAAGGACTTCGTGCAGTTCTGGCGCCTCACGCGCGATACATGCCTCAGCGGCGGGCGGAAGCTCGAGCAGGGAGGCGGGGTAAGCACGCATCGCAGCAACAGCGAGCATTCCGGACCACCTCTGCACCCAGCCAGCTCGCGCAGCCGCGCGTGGCGGTGCTGCGACGCCGGCGGCACGGTGCTGTGCCAAGAGGCGCAGGAAGGAGGCTGCTTCGGTGCTGAAGCGCCCCCCAACCTCGATCCCGACGACGACGAGCCGCGCACGTCTGGCGCCCTGAAGCTCGGGGTGCGCGCCGTTTGCGTCTGGCCGCATCCTGCACGGCGGCTGCGGGGGTGTCCGCGCCAGGAAGTGCAGAGAGGGTTCGGGTGACCGGGCTGACGATCGTGGCATCGATCGCGAGCTGGGCGCCGTGCCAGATTGGTAAGCCATTGGCGACTACCTCAATGCGACGTGCATCGCTGACAGGCACGTCGATGTTCATGTCAGCAACCCGAACGTTCCGCGCTACCTGCGCTCCAGCCTCGCGGCAGACGCGTCCAACCGCATGCTCCAGCGGAAAAGCTCGGGATTCAAAGAAGCCGGACGTGGCACAGGCCGAGCGGTGGTCGCCGAGTTGGTCCAGGCGTCCGCGGCAGGAGCAATAGGAGCATGTGCGTGGAGTGCAAGGAAGGGGTAGCCGGAGGCGTCGGAGGAGCAGGACGCGGAGGTGCGCCGATGGCACGAAGACTGCTGGGGACGTCGGGAACGCGGTGAAGGCACGGGCTGCGTGAGGTCCTGCTTGCGAGAGCAGCAGCGCGCGAGACGCGGGGTCGAGGTGAGAAAGGTGCGTCTCGAAGGCGCGCTCATCACAAGCGGAAGCGGCCGCGCGTTGCCAGCCACGTAAGGTTCCCTCTGCGGCTTGGGCTTGCTGTGGGGCCGGAGCGGCTGAGTGGGGAAGCTTGCCTGTCGGACGCCAGCGGCAGCGGAGCACGCAGCTGCTAGGGCAGGGCCATGCCGGCATGTGGGGAGTACAAGCTGGCGAGGAGCTGCTCGGCTTCGGCGGGGAGGCGCGCAAGCAGCGCGGGCAGGGAGTCATGCCAAGAGGCCCAGTAGGCGGCCTGCGCTCCGGCGGCTGCAGACCGCAGCCCAAGCCCTCCGTAGCCCAGCGGCAGGTGCGCTGCCGAAGCAGCTGTGGCCGGCAGCGGCGAGGCTGCGTCTCCGTAAAGCAGCGTGCTGAGACAGGCCTTAACAGGCTCCCGAGCGTACTCCGCGGTGGAGTCAGGGGGGGGCACGCGCAGAAGATAATTTGCTGCGGGGGAAGCGCAGAACAGCAGGAGTAGCCAGGCCGACTGCAAGTCGGGTAGGGCGGGGATGCGCTGCAGCAGGGTGTCTTGCTGGCGACGCTTTTCCTGCAGTTGCTGTCGCACGAAGGCCGCGGATCCGAGAGGGGCGCCAAGAGTTGCTGATGAAGTCGTGGGGATCCTGGCACCTCCGTGATGGCGAGGACGGTCGACAGCGTGCCACCCATTTTGTGCTGTACTACATGATTTGGTGGATCTTCTTACCGAATCCCTCGCTGCTTGATCCACAGGGTCATCCTTTGTTGCTGCTGAGCCTTTGCGCAATGACTTTCACGGACAGTGGCGGCATGTGACTGACAGCATCGCCGTCGCGGCTACATTTACGATCCACATCGCCACGTTCCTGATCGGCACGATGTTTGGACCTGGCTGCGCCTCGTACAGCCGATCGTTCCTCTTGCTGCTGGTGCCTTAGGCAGCTTTTTGGCTGCTTGGCACCGTCATTTGCATGGCCATGTGGAGGAGGGCCTCCTCTTCCACCTTTTGTTCCGCAACGTGGGGACGTGGATTTTCTTTTTTAACGCACCTTTTTGAGACAATCCGCGACGCGATCCCAGTGCAGCTGGCCCAAACCCAAGGCGACGTCCTACGGCGTCAAGTCTCGGCTTGTAGCGGGAAAGCTCTTTCATGGGCGCGGTGGCAGACGGCTGGCAAGGGGCGGGGTCTCGTCGAAGCGAGTCGAAGGAAGGACCTCGCCGAGCAGCGGCTGGTCGCCGTCGACTTGGCAG
>CAJNDV010035342.1:9074-19482 GCA_905221635.1 Symbiodinium sp. CCMP2456
CTAAACCCCAAACCCTAAACCTGGTTCACAATTGCCTATGGTGCCGATGGTCGCTGGAAGAGGAGCAAGGAGGTGGAGCTGCAGCACCAGCAGGATGCATCGGACTCAGACTCCTTGAGCATCGAGGGTTTACCTGAAGAACCCAAAACCTACTTTTTTGTAGGGTCCCTATAAATCCCATATTACGGTTTATAATAAGAACCTACAAAAAAGTGGGTTTTGGGTTCTTAAGGTAGGGTTTAGGGTTGCGGAGGGTTACATCGGAGACGCTGCCACAGTTGTGAATTTCAACTACCGCCCTTCTGCCTTGAATGTAGCTGAGGGTGGCTTTCAGGGCTCTGAACTTCTCGGAGATGTGTTTTTGATGTGGAGGCGTAAGTTGATTCAACCCTAAACCCTAAACCCTAAACCCTAAACAAGCTGGCCTAGGTACTAAGACTTGGGAGACTCATTTCTAAAGCCTCGTCCATGAAGCCTTACCTAAACTCTACATCCTTTAGCCCTGAGTCCTAAACCAGACCCTAAACCCTCAACCCTGGAGCCCCAAACTCTAAACCCTAAGCCCCAAGGTCACCTGTTGTGGGGGTTCCTTATTATAATTACCCTAGGGCTCCAAGTATACAAATAGTACCTACTTTGGGGTCTAAAGTCTGCAAATAGTACCTACTTTGGGCTATTTGGAGCCCCAGGCTTATAGTATATTACCCCAAAGGCCTCTTCTAATCATTAAGGACCCAACCCTAAGCCCTAAACTTTCAACCCTACCTTAAGCACCCCAAACCTACTTTTTTGTAGGGTCCCTAAAAAATCCCATATTAGGGTTTATAATAAGAACCTACAAAAAAGTGGGTTTTGGGTTCTTAGGGTAGACCCTATAAACCCTGAGCGCCAAGTCCTTCCCAGGTCTACGTCGCCCGCAAGGCGGAAGCCGCCTGGCAGGTGGAGCAGGCCGATTGCTGAGGGGGGATTGTGGGGTTTCCTTTCGGGTTTCCTGTTTGGGTTTAGGGGCTTAGGGTTTAGGGCTTAGGGTTTAGGGTTTAGGGTTTAAGTGTTTTGGGTTTGGTTTGCAGATTTAGGCTTGAGAGTCTGACCGTGGGCTGTGGGGTGAAGAAGCTTTCTCTGGGTTTTGTCTGGGTGAAAAGCCCAAGCAGCCCAAACCACAATACCTAGATCCTAATTTCTGCCTTAAGCACAAGTTACCGACCCGAACCGAAACATTGCCCATAGTCTCCATTGTAGTTCCTTTTTTTGGTTTAACCCATATCATATTTAGGATCCTACAAGGTAACCCCAAAAAGGAGCTACAATGGAGACCATAGGTCGAGCAAGAGCGGGACTGCGCCCTAACTGCGCTGAAACCGATCAACCTCAGAGCTTCAAACGGGGCTTTGCAGCCTGAAGGTCTCGCCAAAGCGGACTTGACATAGGGCCTAAATAATTACCAATACTACTGTGGGGGTTCATTATTTTAGTTATAGTATATTACCCCAAAGGCCTATTCTAATTATTAAGGGCCCTACATTAGGCACCGAAAGGCATCAGGGCTTCGTAAAGCCGCAACCGGAAACGGTCGGGAGAAGGAGGTCGGACGATGTTGAAGGCTGTTGTGTTTTGATGTGAGGAGACGCTGAAACCTGGGTAAACATCTTCATGCATCGAGTTGCTGTTGCTACAGGATACATGAGCCGCCGAGTCCGGAAGGCTTCGTAAGCCGCTTGCAGCATGGGCTTGGATTCTGGCGTGTTAGTCCTTTAGGCCGCCCTAACCCCTGCGCCCTAAACCTATCTGAAGCAGAAGCCCACACCCGAAATCCACAACCCCAAAACCCCTAACCCCCCGCTAAACCGTTTAGACCTCCGGAACACCCGCCATCATGGACTAAATGAAGAAGTGTGCATCGAGCTGACCAGGCCAAGGCGAACGTTGAGAAGCACCAGGCCAGGATTTCGTGAGTTTCCCTAAACCCTAAACCCTAAACCCTAAACCGAGTTTTACTTTGGGTTTGAGGCTTTGGTGTTTAGGGCTTGCTCTGCGGGTTGGCTTTTGGGGATTTCGGGTGTACGTATAGTCTGGGGTTACCTTGTCAAACTTATAGGATCCTAAATATAGAATTGGTTAAACCAAAAAAGGAACTACAATGGAGACTATAGGTAGGTTCAGCTTTGGGGTTCAGCGTCAAGGTTGTTCGCGGCCTCGGGTCTCGGTATTCTGGCCTTAAAACACCCAGCCCTCGACGGTAGATCTCCTGAAGCCTCATCCGTAAGAACCCGGAGCCCAGGACCCCAAACTCCAAGCACACACCTTGAAAGCCAAACCCTGAACGGCTACGCCCCGAAACCCAACCATAAACCCTCACTAAACCCTAAACCCTAAACCCTAAACCAACTCTCAAACTCGCCCATTGCCCCCTTGACCCGAGTACTTCAAAGGCCGGTAGATGACTTCACGCAGTGAAAAAGATTCGTTCGGAAGGCCCAGATCCTCGAGAAAGTGGAAGACGTGCACCATCTCCGACAGGACTCTGGGGTCTTCGGGTTGAGAGCTTCCGGTTTCGGGTCGTTGTGGGTGGGCTTCTTCCTTTTTAGGGTTTAAGGTTTAGGGTTTAGGGCCCTTGATTTCAAGTTGGGAGCAAGCCCGAAAAATCTCCGACATGTTGCAAGTTAGGCCACCTTGTCAAGAAGGCACCCCTTACATATGTCGTGGGGTAGTCGCGAGGCTCACCATGTTACTTACTTTAAGGGGCCCTCGAGGCAGGATGCTGAGAAATGCGGGGACCCAGAACTTTCTGAACCCGACGGTTACTGCAATCCCCGAGCTTCAAGCCCTGTAGATCCCCGAAGGCCAACCTCCCTCGGCTCTGCACTGATATGGGGGTTTCCGAAAATAGGGGACCCTAATATGGTACCCCAAATAGTAGGATCCTTATTATAAGGACCCCAAAATAAGGTACCCCTTATTTTCGGAAACTCCCATATCTGTGGGTGATGTCGTGGTCTTTGGGTTGGATCAAAACCTCAAGATTGGCATTGGGCCTCAATGCCCCTAAACTCCCTAAACTCGAAGCCCTAAGCCTCTCGTTGTAGGTGCGTGTTGTTCGCTTGGCGCTCGGGAACTTCTTGTCAGGTCTTTCTATTCCCAACCAAGCAGAATTTCCCTTTCAGCCCCTGCAGAGCCACAAAGCTGCAGCCATGCAAGTCTGGCTACCCCTTGAGCCCTAGTCAGACTGATTTTCGAAGGGGCCTCGATAACTTTAAGAATTAGAATAGGCTTTTGGAGTAAACTATAATATAAACGATAATACAGAACCTCCCTCCCAAACCCAAATCCCTATTCTTATCGTTGATTGAAGGCCCCTACATCACCTGAAAGCCTGAGCTGCCTCAGAGCCTTGGAAGAGCAACACTTGCAGTCTCCACCCTCGAGCCCTCATGGAAGCCATACCCGAAGGGTCCATGTCCCCAAATAGTGTATACTTTGGCCTTAATGTAGTCCCAATATAGGTACTGTAGGGCCAATGTATAATATACTAATTGGGCACATGGACCGTTAGGGATAGGAACGAGTGTTATGTTAAATGGGTAGTTCTCTTAATTAGGGTCCCCTTTTTTGGATCCCCAATATAGTACGGCACCCGTATAAAACGGGACCTAAAAGGGACCCTGCTTTTAGACAACGACCCAAATGCTCCAGATGTGTACAGGTGGCAATAGTTTTGTCGTCGGAACTCGCTCTACTAGGAATAACCAAATAGGGGTGCCACGTAGCGTTTTTGTACCCGATGTAATTCTGTATGTGAACTCGAACGAGACCGACATGTTCACATTTTTCTGCGAGTACTGAACATGTGCGAAGGACATAGGGCTCCGCTGACAAATAGCGCTTCTGCCATTAATGAAGCATATGAACGCCGTGGCTCATAAAGAACCCACAGAGAGACCGAAGAAAGCCCTCTTCGCAACTGCCCTAAAAACTTTATCTAACTATCTGTTTATATGTATACATATGTATAGAATTAAAATACATATATATATATATATATATATATTTATATTTATTTATATATATATATATACGCAGAGAGAGAGAGGCCCTACACAACCTATACTTTCCCAAGCACCCTGAAGGAAAGTTCTTGTTTTTTCTAACTGTTCTGACGGCCAGGAGCGCCGCTCTCAGACCGAGAATGAGAAGGCCGTTGCTGCAGAGGCCTCCGGTTTTCGTTTCCGGGCCTTCTTGGAACTTAGGGGTTTTGAGTTTGGGATTTAGGGTCCAGGGTTTAGGGGGCTTCTGTACTTTGGGGGCTTTGCGGTTTCAGGCTTTTTCGAGGGGGAGGGGAGGGTGTGGGTTGAGCAATTGGGCTTTTGCTGGCTTTAGGGCTTGGGAGGTAGATAGGTAGGCGGGTAGGCAGTAGGTAGGCAGGTGGGCCAGGTAGGGGCGTTAACACACACACACACAAAGTAATTCAATGGGATGATATATTCGAGCATGTATCAACTAAGCAAGCCTCACTCACCTGCGTGCTTGTCATTACAGACGCACGGAGCCACCCAAACCTTCAAAACAAATGCAAAGCAAGCCGCAACCCAGTCTGAGATCCAATTAAAAGCCCCAAATCAGCCTCAACTTGCCGTGGAGAGAGTCCCAGTCCCTGCCTGAAAGGAGCGAGCGCTGCAAGAGCATCTGCAGATCGCGAACCTGGCAAGAGAGCTGGCCAAAGAGAAGGTGCCTCGGAGACAATAATTAGATATAATCAGGGCATAGGGCTGGAGGAGAAAATAGGTCTGAATAAGTAGTAGATCACAACAAGTTCCTCGTGTCCCCAATTATAGGCGTCAGCCTTGTTCGAATTTATGAAGCCTTGCTTGTTGTTTTGTTTCAATCAGGGGTTTCGGAAGGGGCCTGCAAGGCAAGGGTTTTATATAGGTTTAGGGCTTGTGGGCTTTCGTGGCTTGGCTTTCGTTATTCCGTTATTCCGACTTATTACAGCAACCAGGTACGTGCCAGGGTTTTGGGACGGTGCCGTTATAAACCGTAACAGATCTCTTCGTGGTCTGGAGTTTAGCTTTTGGAGCACGGCGAGTGCATCTATGGGACAGGTGGGGGATGTCTTTCGAAGGCTTGTAATGTATCAAATGTTTACACGGCCCTGACGCTCTGCCACGGCATTAGGGTTTGGGGTAAAGCCTTATGCCACGAAGTTGAGGGTGCGGGGCCGACGGCTGGGGTGCACCGTTACAGTGTTACAGTTGCAAGTTAAACACATTAATTCATTCACATGTGTACTGATTGTGTGCACTAGCAGAGAGCAGAGAGCGAATATTCATAGGCGCGCAGATTGACATCTTGTCTGCACACCTGACCCGCGCGCACACACACAGAAGGGAGAGAGATAATACAGGGGCCAAAATAACTATTTTTTTGGGGGGTCTTTATTATAAGTATAGTATACTGGGCCCCAAAACCCTGTACTAATTATTAAGGCCCCTACATTACCGCGAGAGAGACTTCTGGCTAAAGGCTTGCGAGATCAGGGCTTACAGGCCAGGTTTAGAGCAGAAGAGCTCGGAGCAGTGGAGCCAATAAGGGTAGGATTTTCGAGGTATGGTGTGGTACAGCATAGCATAGCTTAGCATAGCATAGTAGCCTGCAGCATGGTATAGTATGGTATCTCGCACCATGGCTGCCGGAAAATTCAAGCTCCACCTCGAGAAAGAGACCCAAAGTGTAAGGTGTAAGGATTCAGGGTTTGGAGTTCGGTATAGGCTTCAGTACGGTTGCTTTACCTCGGCTCTTCCATCGCTCTACATCCACGAAGACTAGTTGCCCAGCAACTTCCCGACTTCAACAAGAACTCGTCCGTACGAATCCTGCGCTTAAGTCTAAGATTGAACATGTATGGGCCCTTAACCCTGGGATCCTTATATATCTTCTATATACCCTATATGTACCCTTAAGGGTCCCTAGAAAGGCCTAAGGGTCCATATCAGGGGTGCTTCTAACCTTGGAATGTTGGCTCAGGAGCGGCTTCTGGAAAATCTCGAGTTGACCCGCGCCTGCATGCAGGCTCCCATTAGGCCGGGCGCTGGGGCGCTGGATACACCGGGGACGGTGGGGGGTTGGGGAGAGCGGGGGCGAATGGACATCGGGGGTCGTCTGCCCTGCTCTAAACCCTAAACCCTAAACCCTAAACCCTTAAACCCCTAACCCCTAAACCCAAAACCCTAAACCCCGAGACCTTCATTCCCTGAAGCCTCTCCCCTGCCCCTGAGCCCCCCCTGCCCAAAAGCATCGGCAGGCGAAGATAGCCGTTTTTAGGGGGGCGCCAACCACTTTGTCAATGTCTGGCCACTCGGCTGATACTTACAGAGACACGCAAATCAAGCCCTATTAAACCCTACAAGGCCTGTAGCCTCTGAGCTCAAGAAAAGCCCCAGCCCGGAACCCGCAATCAACGGCCCAAAACCGACAGCCTGAAGCTCCGCGTTCTCAAACTTCGAAATCCAGAGATGCTGAACTCGTTCCTAGAGACTCCAATACCCCTTAATTAAGGAATTTACCTTAAATTCTAGTAGGATCCCTAATAAGATTTCAGGTATATTCCTTAATTAAGCGGTATTGGAGTCTCTGGGTTTTTGGGTTCTTGAGCGCGGGCTCGAGTATCAAGGCTAAAATCTAAGAGCCTAGTTGTACCTTAGCGGGTTTACCCGAAAAAGCCAACTACGCCAAGATATGATGCCGCCAGCCGAAACTATCCTAACCCACAAATCCGCAACCCATACCCCCCAAAATGTCATGCCTGAAATCTGTGAGCCGACCGGTCAATCCTAAAATCTAGCCGTCGTGTCCACGACCTTAACTCCTCAGACTGCAAACGTCCATCCGATCGCGTAAATCCTGAAGCCTGGTCCGGCAGCTTGACAAACCCTAAGGGTCCATGTACCCTAATAGTATATACATTGGCCTTAATGTAGTCCCTATATAGGTACTTTAGGGCCCATGTTATATGCTATATGAGTACATGGACCCTTAGGGAAACCGCAACCTGACCCGCGAAGCATAGACATCGTACTTATTTTGCCAAGATGAGCCGTTCGCTGACAGTACAAAACGTCGGAGGGTGGCCTCTCATGGGGCCCTGGCATTTTGTGAGCCACGTTTAACATAATTGGTATCAGCACAACTTTGAACACTTCTGGGATTTCTGAGGGCAAATATACATATGCTATATATAAAAGGAGATAAAGTCCAGCAGGTTGGGAGTGCGCTGTGTCTTACAGGCTATGTCCGCAGAGCAGCAATTACAATGAATCAGCAGTCAGTAGCTTCATACATACATGTATACATACCTGAATACTTGGATGTACACGTATGCATCCACATATTGCTGCTGCATTTCAATGGAGAGCTGCATTTTGCTACAATGCCGTCCTCATACAACACAAAGAAAATTATCGATATGTGCCCACACACAATACGAGATCAAAAATCATCAAGCACACAGCCGGTTCAGAAGCCATAATGCCGCCAGACCAAAAAACTGCCCTATTATGATGCCTTTTTGATAGGTAAAAAATGGTGTAACAAGGAGCAGAGGCTCACACGCAAACACACACACACACACACAGAGACATACATATGCGCGCGAGCGCGCCTTGTGCACCTAGCAATCCCTAAACCCCAAACCACAAAACCTAATCGAATTCCTAAGCCTGACGCTCATGAGCACTTTCCCAAAACTTTCAAGCAAGCCAAAATATCCTATGCCCCAGCCTTGATCCCTCTGTTGGAGCCGTCTTTAGCGGTTTTACCCACAGGCCCCATAGTAGCTCCGTTTTGGGGCTCATATTTAGAATCCTGTAAGGTACCCTAAACCCTAAACCCTGAACCCTAAACCCTAAACCCTAAAGCCCATGTATCCTAAACCCTAAAACCTACTATAGGGCCTATGGGTAGGTAAACCCCAAGCCCCGGGGATCCCTTGGTGACTCCGAAGCGACCGAGGCCCCAGAGCTGAACCTGCGCAGATGCCGTGGCGGAGCCGTTTCAAAACCCTGGCTTTCGGCTTTCGGGTTTAGGGTTTAGGGTTTAGGGTTGCGGGTTTAGGGTTTAGGGTTCAGGGTGTAGGGTTGAGGGTTCAGTTTTCAGGATTTAGAGTTGAGGGTTTAGGGTTGAGGGTTTAGGGTTGAGGGTTTATGATCCCTAAACCGTTTCAAGAATGTGGGCGTAGTTCATAGGCTTCTGGGGGGGTCCTTCAAGGGTACTATAAGGGTTTCCACCCAGGCCTTGCGGATGTGTTGAAAAGGCTTCAGAAAGTGGGGCGTAGTTTATCGGGTCTAGGGTTTTCTGGGCTCTTCATGGGTACTACTGTAGGGATGTCCTTTTTTGGCGTAATCTTTAGTGTTTTTGGGCTTTAGGGGTGTTTGTCGACTTCAGGACCTTGGGGTTAAGATAATTGGTGTATCGAAAGAAGGTCAAAAAGCTGGATAACATCTGTGGGCTACTCTTTTTCGTGTTTAGGGTACAGGCTTCTTCTTTCTTGAACTGGTGTGTTGCAAAAGCTTTTAACACACGTGGGTGCAGTATTAAGATAAGGCTTGAATTGCAGGCTTTTTGCGGGATTTTGTGGGGTTCTACAGGGCTGTCTTGGGCAAATTTTGGCTGCTGTTCCTTGTGCCTTCTGGCAAGGAAACCCCGTGACATGCTCGTAGGGCCTGGTATGTGGTACATGCACTGCAACTGTACATTTAGCTAAACCCTACACCCTAAACCCTAAACCCCAAACCGTAACCCCATGACCCCCCGAACCCATAATACTTTTTTGGGGGTTCCTTACTATAATTATAGTATAATGGGCCCCAAAACCCTGTTCTAACTATTAAATGCTCCAAGCCGACTCTCGCCAGCCCAAGCCTGCAGTTCTCCTTCGCCAAGCGTACGGTTTAGGGTTTAGGGTTTATTAGAAGGGACTCCCGAAAAGGGTTTTACGGTTTAGGGTTCTGTTAAATACTGCCCGCATCAGTATGATGTGTCTCTTTTTGGGGTTCTGGCTTTGATGTACCGGGGGGTGTAGAAACTTGCACATTGCCGAGGCTTGCCCATGGCCCATGGCATTGTCATAGCTCGAAAAGCACGACTCTAGTCTAGGACATTTTCAGGTGGGTAGTTACCGTTATAGGAGCCTTATAGAAGGTCTATATACCTTTATAGAAGCCGAGCCTAGCACATGTAGACCTCTAGACGAGCCTAGCACATGTAGACCTCTAGATGAGCTAGATCTCCAGCGCCTAAAGATCTCGAAAGCGCGGCAGACCTTAAGCCATCCTAAGCCATAAGCCACATAGTATTCCTGAGGGTTCCTTATAATCAGGATCCTACGAAGGGGCCCAAAGCCCTATTCTAATTACTAAGACCCCTATATCGCCCTAAGCTTTCCTGAAGTTTAGGCTCGAAAAGCCATTTGTCGGTCTGTCCGCTGCCGCGAAGCGAGCCGAGCTAGTTTGTGAATATGGGTACCTTATGTTGGCGTCCTTATAATCAGGATGCTGCTATATAGGGTACTATATTAGGGTCCCTATTTCCGGAAACTCTCATGTGGGGTCTACCTTTCCCAAAACCTGCCGTTTTCAGAGCATCATGAAGGAAACCATAATAAGGAATCCCAGGCGTTCGGGTCAGGGCAGCGTCTGGGGAACATGATTCCCAACTCATTAACTGCACTCTACCCCTACACCCTTAACCTTCAAGGCCCGGAGTTAAGCGTCTAGGAAACGGCAAACCTGTCAAACTAACCCAACCGACACCAGTAGGCCAAACCAACCAAAACGAAAGCTTCAAAACCTTTTAGAGTACGTCCTCAGCCACGCCATGGATCAGCGACGATGACGGAGGCCAACGGGGAGGAACAGGGCGTGGGATGTTTAGAGGTTACATGCGATTCAGAAACCCGACCAAAAAGAGGATCCCTGCAGGCCCGGATGTGTAAATCAGACCAATCATATGGGTGGTTCTCTAAATTACGGTCCCTTGTTTAAGTCCCCCAAAAAGTACGGCACTCTTGTAAAACGGACCCCAAAGGGAACTGCTTGGAGACATAATTGTCGATTTGAGAAATGGGATCTGCTGCTCGTGGTGGTGAGAAGCCGAAGTAAGGACGTGACAGATGCCTCTTGTTCGCCAGCTCCTCTGAAGACACCGCCCAATCCCTGAACCACTCCTGTGCACAGACAACGGCGGTCTACTTGAGCTTGCTTGTTCTTTTGAGCCAACCTACAACTCAGTGGAACTGCGTTGCAGCGGGTGGTGTGTGCCGGGACGCAAGCAGAGGGGACGAAGGGTTCACCACCGACCCAAGGGGAGAGGGGTCAAAAAAAACTATTTAAGGGATCAAAAAAAAACTATTTCCGGGATC
>CAJNDV010035344.1:900-24465 GCA_905221635.1 Symbiodinium sp. CCMP2456
GGGTTTAGGGTTTAGGGTTATTCGTACAATACAGGATAGAATTCATGGAATTAGTACTCTCCATAGGGTCTTGAGGAATATTTGCTTTTGTATAGCGATCTAGGAACTGTCAGGGGATACGACTCTTTAATCGCTACTCAGATCTCTACATGCACCGATGTTTTACCCGCATCCTAACATCAAGGCCTTTGAAGGTAGGAGATGTAATTTTTGACCTCTATATATTCAGGGCTCCCTTTTATGCGTACTTTATGGGGCTGTTCGGGAGTTTGATGTTGAGAGTTGGAGTTCAGGATTGCGTGTTTTGATGTTGAGAGCTAAAAACACCTGTCTCCCTAGGAGCTTTCGGGTTCTGGGTTGAGGGTTTGGGGTTTAGGGTAACGAATGCCCTTGATAACCTTCCTATGTTGCTGGGATAAGTTGCACACTGATCTGGGCAGCGCGCAACACCAACCCTATTGTGGTGACAGCCTACGGTTGTATAACGGGACGGCGTTGCAACATTAGTCTTTTTGCTGCATGTGCACGTGCACCGCACTGCTAGAGTAACTGACTCGGGCTGTAGCATCAGAGAACACCATCGAGTGGAGGCGTGTACTCCAAACCATCATGTCTTCCTCAACGAATTATGCTCTGGTCCATGTCAAGAACACGAGCCGACACAATGCATCTCAACGGCACCCTCCTGGCATTAGTTTGGTGGCGGCGGTAATGACGGCGATGCAAACGACAGCTATCATGATGTTGCTGATGCTGAGGCAGATGATGTGTGTGATAATATCTGCTGTGCTTTTCCTGTCAGTCGTGCCCTGGCACTACATCCGCTCGGCAGTTCACTGGTGTGTAGTCTAGAGCAGGGCAACAGCAACAACAAAAAGGACAAATACGTGGACGCCGAAGACTCTGCCGACTTGCTGTGAATGCCAACAACACTTCAGCAAAGCTAGCCATACGATTAAGGGTAAGCAGATGCATTGTGCATCTGCTTTCCGCATTATCTGGTGATGCATTGGGTCAAGCTTTCAATGCATTTCAGGCATCAGGCATTGCAGCAATTGCAGCTTCCAACGAGCTGATGACCATCCTCCCTGTGCTGGACTTAGGTTGTCTGTGGAAAGCCTACAGCACCGTAAACCCTAAACAATAAAATCCTGAACCCTAAACCCTCAATCCTAAACCCCAAATCCTAAACCCTAAACCCCGAACCCCAAACCCTAAACCCTAAACCCCAATCCCTAAAGCCTACTGTAATGGCTGAGGGCTGGAGTTTCGGGGCGAAAGTTTTGAAGTCTTGAGTTTGAAGTTGTACTTGGAGGTTCATGGGTAGTTGTAAGTGGGGTTATAAGTCCCCCAATTAATATGGATTATAATTATAGTTACCCTACTTATAACCCTACTCATAACTACCCATGAACCTCCAAGTAGGGACCAGCATGCTCCGAACAATTAGGGTTTAGGGTTTAGGATATACGGTGTCAGGTTATTTAGGGTTTAGGATTTAGGGTTTAGGCTTAGGGTTTAGGCCTTAAGGTTTAGGGTTTAGTCGGGGGGAACTGGTGGTGGAGGTCTTTGAATCGCGATGGCGAGAGCTGGCAGAGAAACATTCCTCATAACAGGACTACTGACCATTCTCCAAATCTAGGACATTTTCAGGTGGTTAGTTACCGTTATAGGAGCCTCATAGAAGGTCTATATACCTTATGGAAGCCTTATAAAAGCCCTATAAACCATAAACTCCCCACCTATAGCTTCCTTTGAACCCTAAACCCTAAACCCTAAACCTTAAACCCTAAACCCTAAACTCCCCACCCGTAGTTTCCTTTAACCAAAGGTTCACAAGGGAGGCCTTGATTGCAGCAGCTGATGCCATTCTCGCATACTCCTTTCCCCTAAACCCTAAACCCTTTAGACCCTGAGCCCTAAACCCTAAAACCCCTAAATAACTTAAAACCTTGAGCCCTAAATCCCTAAAACCCCTAAAATCCTGAACCCTAAACCCTAAACCCCTAAAGCCCTAAAACCCTGAACCCTAAACCCCTAAACCCGTAAAACCCTCAAACCCTGAACCCTAAACCCCTAAACCCCTAAACCCCTAAAACCCTGAACCCTAAAACCCCCTGACCCCCTTCCCCCAGTCGACACATAGGCTGCCAGAGAGAATCCTTGGTTCAAACTCTGGCGGAGTAATTCATGCAGGTATGGCCTGGAACATACTGAACCGCTTGGATGCCTTCGGCACGCGTCCAAATCTCACAGCGTGTGTAGTAGTTGTACTCGACGCCTCTGCAACCTTGCCACTTCGTACATATCTCCTGGCATTGTTGCAGCGAGGATGCCTCAACAACAACATAGTTCCCGGGTGGATTGTCTGACGGTGTAGCTCCTCGACATGCCCGGTCGACACCCCCGTCCAAGCGGTAGAAGACTGGAGCTGGAGTATACTTCCTGACTTCCCGAATCCCCGACGAAATAAAGACCTACATTTTAACTTTAAGAAGAAGCTGTTGTAACTTTCAAAGAACCCCAGAAATCCAAAAAAGAAAAGTTCGGCAGTGAAGGACCGCGCTTCAAGCAGCTGGTGAAAGGCACGCCATTCGTTCGGAGGATGCCTTCAGGATGCGTCCAGAGCTCACAGCGCTTGGTGGGCGAGGTGTATTCGATGCCTTTACCTTAGTTGCTGAGTTCATAAGCCCCAAAAAGTGTACACTTTCAGTTCTATAAGGGATCATATAATCCCAAAAAGTGTAAAGTGTACTCACTCAGCTACTTAGTTACAGAAAGGCAGCATGGCTGCACACCGTGCTTTGCAAGCATCCAACCCGGGAGCAGCGGTAACCAGAAAATCATCCGGGGATCCACTGCAAGCCTGATTCTCCCATTCCGTCACAGGCATCCAGTCGCCAAAAGTCGTAGTTGTTGTCGTAGTCGTGCCGGTGATCCTGGTGCCACAACTCCTTGGCAGCGTTGCTGAAGAAAAGTCGTTGTCGCCACAGTATCCGAAGCTGCCGTCATCACGATAGTGAACATCATTGTGGCAAACTGCAAAGCCTTGGCCATCTGGAAGTGCAAATGGTGGATTTGGAACTCCATCTTCCTCGCAGCACCGATTTGTTGAATCCCACCGGCAAGCAGGCAAACTGCCTGAAAGAAGCATGCTCGTGTACCTGGGGCCCCAAACAAGCAATAAGCAAAAATTAGGATAGGGATATCCCATATAGACTCCCTTATAATGAAGCCCCATAAGGTAGGGATATCCCTATACAATGCTTATGCTTATGCCCTTTTGGGGTTCCTAAGTACCTGGTCGAGTCCCACGTCTGGAAGCCATCTAGCGAGCTCGGGCCTTGATACCACCAAAAGCAGGGAGCCTCAAACGGGCATTCTCTTGAACTGATGACCTGGGTTGTAGTTTTGGGGCCCTGAAAAGTGTTTATGAATAGGTACCTCTATAGAAACCCCTAAACCCTAAACCCTAAACCCTAAACCCTAAACCATAAGGGCAACTTTAAAGTTTCCCAAATTGCCACCTAGTCACTGCTCTCATTCCGGAGAGCATTGCCAGGACGGCTTGAAAAACGCGGGATGCCATCGCACGGGACACTCTAATCCCTACTTCTGCTGCGAACATTGGCCTTGAGCCACCGCCGCAGAGCAAAGATGGCACATCAACTTTAAAAATGAGTGGGCAACAGTCAGGCAGGCAAAGGTGGTCGTTCAGAATAGGAGTATGTTCTCGTCGGTACAGTCTCTGCAGCCAGAAGGGCTCAAGAGGCTCAAGAACCTCATAATGTAGCGTGAAATATGACAACACAATAAAAGACAAATATCACACACTATAACCCTAAACCCTACACCCTAAACCCTAAACCCTAAACCCTTCATAATATGATAGATCCAGGGTAAACCGTAGACCTTCGGAGCTCGGAAGGCCCAGATGAGTGAACTCCGCTCTGCAGCTCCATACACGTCCCCCAAGATCCCTGTGACCAGGGTTTAGGGTTTAGGGTTTACTTCGTACCCCGGTTCATGGCGAAAGCAAGGGGAGCAGCAGGTGATGATAATGTTGACGGCCATGCGACGACGACGACGACGAGGATGATCAGAACAACGATGACGAGGACGAGGAGGAGGAGGAGGAGGACGACGGCGACGATCAGAAGGAGAACGGCGACAACCACGACGACGAGTTGTTGCGACACAGACTGCCATCCCTACCCACCTAGCCCCTAATCACACCCGAAACCCCAAGCCCTGACAACACTCTATAAACTACACCCTAAACTCCTAAAGCCTGAACAGCTAAAGCAAGCAAACTCGCACGTCACATGATGGCTGATGCTCCCAACAGGGCTGGCAAGTGTGGCCCTACTTACCGCGAACCTTTCGGTGTGCACCCTAATCCGTAGGTCAATCCGCTTTGCTAAAGCCCGTTTGGCTTCTTGTCAGCAACACAGGGTCGCAGTCGCAGAAAACCGCATCCTAAACCTCACACGCCAAACCTAAATACCCCACAACCCACCAAACCCTAAACCGCACAATCCACCCCCTGAACCTCAAACCCCAAACTCGAGCCAAACCCCGCACCCTAAAACAATGACTTCCTTTGAATGACGAGGAACCAGGATCTTGCTTGGCGAGGCAGAACGGCGGTTTCCGTAGTTGATCGTGAACGAGGTCTGGGAGAAAAACAAAACTCATCGGCTTTGGCATGTTAAGACAGGAGCTTCTGCGTTTGCTTGCGGCGCTTCCCCCCTCAACCCCTAAACCCTAAACCCTCAACCCTAAACCCTAAACTCTAAACCCCTAAATTCTAAACTCTAAGCCCTAAACCCTAACGCTCTACGAGCCGCGCCTGAAAAAACCCTTCATATCCAAACCGTCTACTCTCAACCCTGCAAGTCCGGTGACACCCTAAAAAAGAATACAACTAAAGGTAGTAGAAGGGGTTTAGGGTTTAGGGTTTAGGGTTTAGGGTTTAGGGTTTAGGGTTTAGGGTAGAAATACTAATAACACCAATAGTAAGTACTAAGGTAACCAAGGACTCCCAACCCGGTTTAGGGTCTAGGGTTTAGGGCCTCCCAAATGTAAGCATTACACAACAACAACAACAACCACCACCACCACCACCACCACCACCACCACCAACAACAACAACAACAACAACGACAAGATCAACAACACCACTAGGACTGTCAACCGTAACCCAATCTAGGCATTACTCCCGCCACTCTTAACCCCTCAACCCCTAAACTCCTAAACCACTAAACTCCTAAACTCCTAAACCACTAAACTCCTAAACTCCTAAACCCCTAAACCCCTGAATCCTAAACCCCTAAACCCCTAAACCCTAAACCCTAAACCTAGACACTACTCCCGCCGCTCTTAAACTCGGTGCCCGCTCCTAACAACCGAAAGTTCAGCCTTGCCGGGCAAGGGCACCAAGCGGGGAGGGAACATTGAGGGGTTAGGGTTTAGGGTTTAGGGGTTTAGGGTTTTTTTTTTTAAAGTGCAGTGACCCTTTCTCTCCGCCATGGGCCCGCCTTGTGCAGGCTTGCACTGAAAATAACAGGCACTCAATACTGAACACATCGGGTTTAGGGTTTAGGGTTTAGGGGTTGGGGTTTAGGGTTTAGGGTTTAGGGTGGAGGGGTTAGGGTTTAGGGTTTGGGGTTCAGGGTTTGGGATTTAGGATTTAGGGTTTAGGGTTTAGGGGTTAGGGTTTAGGGTTTATGGATTAGGGTTTTGGGTTTGGATGTTGGGTTTAGGGACCAGCGTGGGAGTTTCAGAATATAGGTTAAGAGCCTATTAGGGCTTGGGGTTTAGGGTAACAGGGAACTGACAATCAGTATTGAATCGTAGTACGTACGATCCGTATTGCAAAGACCGCCGAAGAAGGGAACATTTATATAGCTTCTTGGGCTCTTGTATGGATCCTCTGAGCGCACCTCTACCTTCAGCTTGCTGTCAGGGTTTGGAGGGTTTGGGGTTTAGGCTTCAGGCTTTCTGGGTTTGGGGATGAGGGCTTAGGCTTTTCGGGGTTTGGGCTTCAGGGTTTAGGGTTCCAGGCGTTCGGGGATTCGGACTTTGGTTTTAGGGTCTGGGCTTTAGGGATGGGGCACATTGACACTGCGACCCAGATGGCCTTCCTCTCATGATCGAGGACGGGCCCACTCCTGTTCCGTATGCACTGCCTTCCGTCGGGGTGAGAACGCTGTGTTCCAGGTGATCGGTGATTAAAACTTCAATCGTTATCCAGCCTCTAACACCCTGTATACAACCTACCTTTCAAAGGGTAGTAGAAGCACACAGGAAACAGACGGAGGAGCCCTAAAAATGTAGGCCTTCTAGAGCCCAAACCTCTAGCAGAGTCCCAGACCCTGCACCACAACGAAACCCAGACCTCAACCCCCACCCGCATTTTAGACAAGAGATGCCGGGCCAGGTCACCTTCCACGGTGATTTAGACCTGGTGACAGAGAGCAATATCTTGGAGGAGCTCATGGACATCCTACTCCCTAAACCCTAAACCCTACATCCTCATCCCATAAAGGAACCCTTCTAGAGCTCGTGGACAGCGTTTGCTGAGGTCGTCAGGGCTTTAGGACTCTGGAACATCATCGCTTCAATAAGCTCTAAACCCCGTAAACTCCCAAACCCGAAGCCCTAAACCCCCAAGCCCTAAACCCCCAAGCCCGAACCTTTAAACCCTAAACCCCCAAACCCTAAGCCCTAAATCGTTCAGGTTCGAGTTCGTTCCAGGTTTACAGGTTTACCGCCCGAACTTCCGTGACTGAACTCTGCAGGCCAACCTCTTTTCTCAGGTGGAGGAACATGTAGGGTTACGGGTTTATAGGGTTTAGGGTTTTAGGGTTTTAGGGTTTAGGGGTTTAGGGGTTTAGGGGTTTAGGGGTTTAGGGGTTAGGGGTTCAGGGTTTAGGGTTTATTGGTTAAGGGTCTATACATACTGCCTACTGCGGTATGCCTATCCGCGTGTGTATGTACGTATGGACATACTAGTCCCCGCACACTGCTGCAAGCATCTAGGCCGTGTCATTTTGAGCTCGTAGTGCTTGAACCACGAGGTCTGTGATTTCCGATGCCCCGAAGTCCTGTCGAAACCGGATCTAGCCGATCAACTGCAAAAAAACGCCCAAATCCTAAACCCTCAACCGTCCTAAAGCTAAACCGTGCTGCCGAACATGTTGAAGACTGACTATCTTGGCCCTGCTGCAGTCGTTCCCAAGTCCTAACCTCAAAATATTTCAGCACATGTTTGATGCCACTGCCGAGGAATAGCCAATGACATGGATAGTTCTCTAAATTAGAGTCCCTTCTTGGATCCACAATATAGTACGGCACCCTTATAAAAAGGACCCTAAAAGAGACCCTAATTTAGAGAACTACCCACATGATCTCAAGAAGTTTCAACTTCACTTGTCGTGCTGGAGCTCCGAGTGTCGCTTGACATAAAATGTTCGTGACCCTCTTGGGCCCGAAACCTAAGGCAGCGTATCAAGGGGTGGTGTCTGCGGAACCCCAAACCCTGAACTCTGAGCCATTATTACTTGTGAAAGCTTGCAGGATCTTCCACACGTGCTGCGGCTGGAGCCAGGGGAGGCAGATTGTGAGTTGGTAGTAACAACGAACATCCAGCGTTTAGGGTTTGGTAGAGGGTTTCGGTAGATGGGGCTCCGCAAGACGTGCCCTCATTGCCAGCAAGTGGGAGTTTCCCAAAATTAGGGTACCTTATCTTCGGGCCCTTATAATAAGGATCCTACTATTTAGGGTACTATATTAGGGTCCCCTATAGGGGTACCTTACTTTGGGGTCCTTATAATAAGCATCCTATTATTAAGGGTACGATATTAGGGTCCCCTATTTTCCGGAAACTCCCAAGTCGCATCTGGCCGCAGCCCGCTGCACACGCCAGGTTGTCTTGTATCCGGACTCGCGCACGAAGCCTTGACCTCAGTTCTCTGTTGCTCTTGGTGTCAAGTTTCGGGACAGGGTGTTGCTAGCACCTCGACTGTGTTCTTCTTCTTCTTCTGCAGAGAAGGCTTCAGCGATTATAATCATGATGCTACTGCAACTGCTGCTGCTACTACCACCACTGCCACTGCCACTGCCACTGCTTTCTTTCTTGGCAGCTGCAGTCTTCTGCTGATGACTTGAGTTTGCAGATTGGCGCCCAAACGCCGTCTGCACTTGCGCACTACTCGTACCGGGCAGCAAGCGAAATGACGCACACCCAAGACCACAACTTTCGGACATTGAAGTTCCTTATTAAGGCACAAGAAGTACACAAAGTCTCGAATCCATCTCAGTGCCGTGCCTTAATCAAGCCTTGAACTTAAAGCCCCAAGCTGTGCACGTGGATTTTCTTACAAATCCTCGCAGCTCGGCCCGGGAAGTCTTCGTGGGCCCCTAAACCCCAAACCCTAAACCCTAGAGGCTCAGGTTACAAAGATTGGAGATCTGGGGAGACAGGGTTTGGGGTTTAGGGTTTAGGGTCAGCGCTCTGTTGTGTTCCCCACGTCTGCCTCTGGGCCATGAGCTTGCGACATGGGCTCCCCTGGCATTCCACACATCTCTCTCGCTCTCTCTCTCTCTCTCTCTCTCTCTCTGTCTCTCTCTAAGTATATATATATATATGCATACATACATACATACATACATACATACATACATACATACATACATATATATATATATATATACGTAATACATATATATATACATATAGATAGATAGATAGATAGATAGATAGATAGATAGATAGATAGACAGATAGATAGATAGATAGATAGATAGATATGTATATGTATGTGTGTGTATATATATATATAGATATACATACATATATGAGCCTTGAATCCCCAGACCATGAGCCCCAGAGACTGTTCAATGAAAGCGCCCAAGCGCCCCAAACAGGACCCTTAATACTTAAGAGGACACACAGGGACAGTAACAGAGCGCTGAAAGGAACTTTTGAATGCTCAACCCGAAATCCCAAAGTCTAAACCCTAAACTCTAAACCCTATAGACCCTAAACTCTAAACTCTAAACCCTATAGACCCTAAACTCTAAACTCTAAACCCTATAGACCCTAAACTCTAAAATCTAAACCCTATAGACCCTAAACTCTAAACTCTAAACCCTATAGACCCTAAACTCTAAACACTAAACCCTATAGACCCTAAACTCTAAGCTGTCTCAACCTACACCCCTCAGCCCCAAAGCTGTCGCGACGCCAGGCCCAGGGAAGGGAAAGGCCTGAACCGGCGTGAACCTCAAGAGCTTTCAGGGTTTGGGCTCAGGGTTTAGGGTTTAGGGTTTAGGGGTTTTGGTACAATGCTTGTCGGTGTTCATCCTCAAGAGCTGGTCCGACTTAAGGTTTTTCGGGGTTCGGTTTAGGATCCAGAGTTTGGGTCTCTTGCTTCGTCGTCTAGGGACAACTTGCGGTCCCAATCCCTGGTGTCCACTACCGTGTACCCTAAACCCTAAACCCTAGTGTTTTAGCATTTTCTGAGGCATGCATGCAGCTTCTAGGTAGCCCTCTCCCTAACCCCCCAGGTACCTACTATAAAGGCTACTAGAGCCCCTAGGGCCCTATATAGTAGGTACCTGGGGGGTTAGGGTCTGTTATAATGGTGATCATATCAGCGGCTTCGGGGCTTGAACCTAACTCCGGCTTTCTGGGCCTTGGTTGACGCAGGTCTCAGGGCTCAGGGCGTCGAAACCCCGACATAGTGAGTTTAGGGTTTAGGGTTTAGGGTTTAGGGTTTAGGGTTTAGGGTTTAGGTTTAGGGTTTAGGGTTTAGGGTTTATGACACGACTTTTTGGCTGCCTCTACCTGTACTTCCTTGCTGATTCCAATGGCCAGTGCATAACTCTAAACCCCAAAACCCCGTCCCCTAAACCCTAATATCCCATTCACAGAATCCCCCTGGAGCCATACATCCTTTAACCTTTGACTCCATGACCTGAACCGCATGTCCGCAACGCTTAACCCTAGACCCTAGACCCCTTCCAACAAAAAGGGCTTTGGCTTTCGAGGCCCTAAACCCTGAACTCTAAATGCCGCCTAAGTTAGGCTTTAGGGCTCAGTTGCCCTGCACCCTAACCTTAAACCCTAACCCTAAACCCCAAACCCTAAGCCTAAGCCCTAAAACTCAAATCTTGGGCCTTAACTTAACCTCCTTTGACAGCCGCCCAGGCCGGCTACCATCACGCTCTTCCGCTGCCTGCCGCCGTCTGGCGCGGCCTTCCCGGATGAGGAGAGCAAAGTCAGGCACTGGAGGGACCCAAGTTTTCATGCGGCTCTTCGGGGAGTGTACATCCTGGTACCATAAACCCTAAACCCTAAACCCTAAACCCTAAACCCTAAACCCTAAAACTAAGCTTCCACTGTGCATACAGTTAGCCAGAGAGCCTGAAAGATTCCTCTGTAATTTCTTTGCTGCTGGTCTCTATCTGACTCTATCTGTCTGTAGTTGTTTCTAGAAGGTGTCAATGCCGCTTCCGTGGGATTCTGTGGGGTACTTATGGTCTCTATGTTAAGGTGATATGAAGCTGTGTATAGTGATTTCTGGAGAGTTCGGGGGAGGTAAGGATGAACATATGGGGCGCGATTCAGGTTTCAATGGTTTACTGCCTGCGTTCGGAGTTTGAGTCGCCAAGGCATTCGGTCATAGCGGTTTCGCAGGCAGGGGTTTCGGGTTCTTGAAAGCATTGAGGGATTTAGGGTTTCAATCGTTTGGGTTTAGGGTTTAGGTTTGGATTTGGATCACGGGGCGTCTTAGATTTGGCAAGATACCTGTGAATAGGTGAGCGTAGCCATGCCAAGGCGCCATCTGGTGGCCATATGGGTAGGTCTCTAAATTAGTGTCCCTTTTAGGGTCCTTTGTATCAGGGTGCCGTACTATTGTGGTAACCTATCTTCGGGACCCTAAATTTAGAGAACTACCCCATAAGGCTTTGCTGAATAGTTTTGTTGACGAAACTCTAGAGGCTGTTGCGCTTGGTGATTTCGGTCCGAGGCTCCTGATTGGGGTCTGCGGTTTAGGGTTTAGGGTTCTCCTTTTTCAGGCTTATGGGACGAGGCATTGGGTTGGTCGCGCGCACGCCTGGCTAAGAGTTCCTCTGTTACAGCTTGTACTTATTTACACCACACCACAAAATGATGACAACAACCCCAAACCCTAAACACTGCCAAGCCGTGAGCCCCAAACCCCGCGGTTTTTGCAGGTAAACGAGCACAACGTCCTGCGTTTCCCCTGAAGTCATGTAGCCCGGATAAGAACCTGATCCTAGAAGTAGTAACATAGCGCTTAGGTATTATAGGGTCAGCTAACCAGGCTGTCACGCAGACTAGGCGCTAGGAGTTCGGCGAATGCCTGATTGCTTCATGCAAAGTTTGAAACTTGCAGCAGACTCGAATCCCTTGCCTGTGCTTCGCGGATTAGCACACCATGTCCGACTAGACGAGGTATCGAAACCGAATCGCGCAGATGACTGAAGCCAAGGGTGCCCGCTTCGTGGACTATGACGCCTGGACTTGAACCTACTGTCGAATTTGTTGTACGAACAGCGAGCAACATAATGGTCCCTTTCAACATTGACAAACCTGATACAGAGGTCTGAGTACTAAGTACAGGACACAATCTCTCTTCCAATCCACGTAGTTGTACCCAACTATACCCCCCAAGCCCTATTCAGCCCTATTCTACTTGGCTACATTTCAACCCCACCAACTCCTCAGAACCATCCTAAGAGACCTTGTTTGAAGGAAGCGGATTTCCTCAGACGGTTATTCCGGCAACAATGCTTTGCTTCGGTGTTCAGCTTTGTTGGGTTTTTAGGGTTTAGAGTATGTAAGTTTAGGTTTCTAGGGCTGGGCTTCTGAAAGCCAAACGATCCCCGGCTTAGGTTTGCAGGGTTTGGGGTTTGGGTTGGATTGAGTTATTCGGGGAAGGTGGGTCTGACAATTTGCTGCCTTCAGCTGTAGTGAAGATGTTGGGGCGGGGGGGCGGTTGGGCTGACATATTCCGTAGTAGAAATCGGTCCGTTGGTTTGGATTTCGGATGTCCCTGGTCTACTAGTCTAAGCAGTGCCTCATGCCCGCAAGCTTTCATCCCAAATCGATAAGCTCTAAATGTAAACCTGCCCCAAGACCTTTAACCCCTCGATGCCCGAAGCCCAAAGGAAAAGTCTGAGTAAAAGGGTCATAGAACATTTCTGCTTCCCAAAGCGTCAATCTTGTCATTCTCTCTTGAGACAGGATCATGGAACAGCCCTGCTTCCCAAAACGTCAAGCTTGTCTTTCTCCCTTGAAGACGACTATAGTATAAACGATGATGACATGCTCCACTTCAATAAGCAGTAACAGGCATCGTCATGCATGTAAAACGACGGAACAGTCACACAGACCACGGTATTCTGCCAAGATTTCGGAACGGGTTATAAACAATGCCGCCTTGAAAAATCTTGAGTGGAGGAGGAGGCTTCGATTGAAGGCCAGATTAGAGGGGTTTAGGGTTTGAGGGTCTTTGTTGTGGTATGATTATCTATAGGGAAGGTGGGGTGGGGGGTCTCATCACTGCCGTTTCCTCGTCACCTTTGAGAACTCTCAGCGTCACCCCTGAGCGATAATCATACGGCTGCACGAGGACTGCGACCAGGGCCTGTGGCAGTTCCGCAACACGGCAGCAGGCATTCTTATATCTCCGTGACAACTATGCTCACAAACTTAGCTTGCATTACAATAGCTCAACCCTTAAACTAACCCGCAACCCCATGCCCTAACACCCTAAACCCCATGCCCTAAAACCCTATTAACCCTAAATAAACCCTACACCACAAAGCCTCAACCTTTCACGACCATCACTGGTCAGCCGTTCCGGGGCTCAGGCAGGATGATCACGAGGTGGTACAAAGCATCTATGTGGGTAGTTCTCCTTTTGGGGTCCCTGAAAGGGATTTATAAGGGTTTGTATAAGGGTAACCCTAAACCCTAAACCTATAAGAGTTCTTGGGTAGTTCTCTAACTTAGGGTCCCTTTCAGGGTTCTTTTTTGAGGGGCGACGTGCTTCTTTGAGGATGTGAAACGGGACCCTAATTTGGAGAACTACCTATGTAGGTCTCCTGAGCCGGGTTCAGGTTTTGGGGTTGAGGATTTATCATATCTCCTATAGCAGCCCTGATAGAAGCCTTTCCCTAAACCCTAAACCCTAACCCCAAGCCCTAAACCCTAAACCCTGAACCCTAAACCCTTTCTAAACATGATGCTTTAGAAGTTTTGTGTTCAGGATGAAGGAGACAGAAACTCTAGGCTCCGGCCTGGCACTGGAAGCCCTAAGATTTACCTGTAGCCGGAAAGACCTACCTTTTGTTCGCTTTCCTTCTTAGGGGTTCTAGATTATACCCTAAACCCTAAACCCTAAAGTTCCTTAAAAAGGTAGGGTTTTCGGGCCATAGGTAGGGTTTAGGGCCCAGCTAGTCTACCGAACTGCAATGCCAGGGGCATAGAACTGTCGAACACCAGACTTGATATTCCAAGCTGAGCCACAAGACGCCCTCATACCCAGAACGGTCTCTGTGCTCCGGATATGCAAAGCTTGTGCCCATCGTCATGGGCAGCTTTAGATAAACCAGCCCCGAACGATTTACTAGCGCTTCGTGCCTGTGCCTGCGATTCCACGACGCTAGAAACGATGCAGGTAGTTCTCTAAATTAGGGCCCCTTCTAAAGGTCCTTTGTAGACGGGTGCCGCTTTCTTTGGGGTTCCTAAATAGGGAGCCTAATCTAGAGAAGCCCTATACCCTAAATCCTAAACCCTAAACCCTAAATCCTAAACCCTAAACCCTAAACCCTAAACCGAGAAGTCCCTATGGAGAGCACCTCGAGCACCGTGGCTAGACATGGGAGAAACCCGGGCTGAGTAGGGTTTAGGGTTTAGGGTTTAGGGTCTAGGGTTTAGGGTTTAGGGTTTAGGGTTTAGGGTTTACGGTTTAGGGTTCAGGGTTTAGGGTTTAGGGCCCTCGAGTTAAGAAACGGGTATGATACGGTTACTCTAACTTGCTAGAAGATGGCTACTCCAAGTTTACTAGAAGATGGTTGCCGATCATAAACTGGCTAGTAAATTACTAGGTATGATATGGTTACCACAAGTTTACTACAACATGGTTACCAAAACTTACTATGATATGGTTGCTACAAGTTGCATCAGGGCACTATTAGCTACAATGCAGGGGCGCGAGAGCACCGAGGTGTGGATCACTTCTGATCTGAGCGGAGGCCTCTTGGGCGTTGACCGGCCCCAAACCACCACTATAGCCTAGGCCTAGAAAAGCCTTTACCCCTAAACCCCAAAAAACCCTAAACCCTAAACCCTAAACCCTAAACCCTAAACCCAAACCCTACCTTCAATGACCCCTAAAAACTCAAACCCCTCCAGGCCCTCCAACCCATCGTTAACCCAAAGCCCTAAGCCCTCCACGACCTGAAAAGCTTAGAGAAACTAAACGGTTTAGGGTTTAGGCTTTAGGGTTTAGGGTTTAGGGCATTCGAAAAGTTGTGTTGGTGAATATGGGGGTTTCCGAAAATAGGGGATCCTAATATAGTACCCTAAATAATCGGATCCCTATTATAAGGACCCCCAAATAAGGTACCCTAATTTTCTGAAACTCCCATATCTGTAGCCGGAAAGACCGACCTTTCTTCGGGTTCCTTATCAGGGTTTCTATATACAGTTCCTTAAAGAGGTAGGTCTTCCAGGCCACAGGTAAGGTATACTAGTACAACTCTACAGGGACTATCAGGGGACATGGTCAATGCTTGCATCCTCCTGCGACATCGTTCACGTGATTTGCCTGTCTCAAGTTTTCAGTACCTATATGAGATGTCACCCGCCAAGTACTTACATGTCTTCTCTCCCTCAACCAAAGAGACAGAGAGAAGTTGGAATTCGGGCCGGATCTTGGATTTGTCGGCAGCAAAGTCGGAGCGTTTGATAATGTTTCTGCTCCGTTGTGGGTTGAGGCATCCCACTTGCCCGGAACTCTGTAATCCAAAACCGAGCTCCCAGTGATAGGAGTCGTCCGGGTCGGCCAGTGTCTTCATGTCTAATCCGCATGTTCAGAATCATCGGAGACCTATAGAAGAAAAAAAAAAGGATCCTCCTGCCCCTCCCTAAACCCTAAACCCTGAACCCCTAAACCCTAAAACCAATGTAAAGCTGGCAGTCATAAACCTCAAGGCGTGGTCCAATCGTCTGATTTCACTATAGAGCACACGCACCCTACCAAGAAATGGTTGGTCTTTGGGCCCCGAAACCTAAACCTCTGAACCTGAACCTCCAAAAACGCCAAAACCCCTAAGCCCCAAATATAAAGACCCCCGAAACCCTGAATCCTAAGCCCTAAGCCCCTAACCCTAAACCCAAAACGGTCTTTGGGATACGGTTTCGGGTTTCGGGTAGTTTTCGCAGCTTTCATACCAGGGCCTCGGTGCTGGGATTAAGGGCTGAGGCTGTGTACAACCTACCTGGAGCCTAAGAAAACCTGTTGTTTTTAGGGCGCCTGACTTTAATCTGAGTTTCTTATATAAGTCCCCCAAAAAAGGTAGGTCTCTTAGAGTCCAGGTAGGTGCAACAAGCAGCAGCAAGTCTCGAAGGTCTATGATGGATGGTTCTCGCCTCATTTCCAGACTGTGCAGAGTCTTTTGTAGCATTGGAGCGATATTTCCATTCGGCGCCATACAGCGAAAGGCACCATGAAGACGTTAGTTTGGTTTCTGGTAGAACTCGCCCAATGTGGGAATACCTCCAGCTCCCTTGACACCCTAAACCCCATACCCTAAACCCTAAACCCCTAAACCCTAAACCCTAAACCCCTGCTTAGGCTGGGTGCCTCACTCCTGGCAGAGTAACTGCAAGTCCTGCTCACGGCCTGACAGCCTCACGATGCTCACGTGCAGTTAATATAGGGCCTTGATAGTTCGAATGGAGTTTTGGGCTCCTTTATAATATAACTATAACAAGGAATCCCGGGGAAGACTATTGGTAATTTCTTAGAATACTATTGGTAATTTCTTAGGGTTTAGGGTTTAGGGTTTAGTGGAATACTATTGGTGATTCCTTAGGCTGCTATATTACGGGCGGTGCCTGGGTTGGGGTTTGTGAACGGCTCGACTTACTGAGCGGTTGGGCCCTCGTCTGCACGAGGTGCATGTCCGTATCGGGCTATGCAAAACTTGAAATTTCTGCTATTGTGATGTAGTTAACCATACGATGGTGATACGCCTTCTGTTTACTTGAATACGAAAGCAGGGAGTATCCGGTTGCATGGGGCGTCTGGATTCGTGGGATACGTACTGGTAGAATGCCTGAGCCAAAAAATATTAGAGTTTTTGGGGCCTATAAGCGGTTTATGGACAAGACCCCTGGCATCTGCTGTGGCACTTGCCGTTTCAATTTAATCGGTGTCGCAATATGTCGGAGAAGAGGGGCATCACTAGCAGGGGATAACAAGAGTAAGGGCCGAGAGCAGCCGTACACAGTCGATGTCGTTGTCCCTGCCATCACTCTTACTATGTCTATCTGTATTCCTATCTTCATGCTTTCAACACACTCCCACTCCCTACCAGTGCCTCTGCCCCTGGGGCCCCCAAAACCCGCAAAGCTCAACCCTCAGAGCCCCGAGCCTTAACCCCTAAAGCCTTAAGCCCTAATGGGGTTTGGGGCTTCACGCAAACCACCATGTGACACTGCGAGAGCGAGACACTGTATAGGCTGGGTTGTGGGCGCTTCCTAAGTTTTGGCCGATGAAGGGTTGTTCCTTGCAAGATGTTGTCTTTGGTGTTTTCCGTTCATCGGAAGGTCCAAGGGTTAACCCACGCCTTGGATGTTAAGCTACTTCAAGGTCGATCTCGGCCTGGCAGGACAAATTCGCATTATCTGAACAATTATGTGTGCGACGAGGGAGCCAGCGGCAATCACAAGACCACGTGGCGAAAATCGAAAATCGACATGGGATGACTACAGAAATCGCCAGCGTCAGGTACCGCTGACGGGCTTACCATGCCATAGTTGGGCTGACGGACGTAACATTCCCCGAGTGTCCTGAGGGTTTAGGGCTTAGGCCCAAGCACCCCGAGTCAAGAGTAGGGTTTAAGGTGCCAGCAAAGCTTTGGAGACCCTGCTGCCTTACTATTTGGGTCCTTGGCCCGGCTAGCATTGAACATCCGAGAGCCCTGAAGCACCTTCCAGATTTCAGGCTGCTCTACTCTGCACCCAAGCCTAATCCAAAACACCTGAACCCTGAGCGCTGGCATTCAAGTTCTTAAGCATCGAGGCCTATTCGTCGCAAACTGGGGGCATGAGTATGCCAGCCTTCAGCTGTACGAGCAAAGAGTGTTTGGAAGCCTTCGACACAGATGACATGTCCCTGAAGGAACTGTCAACGGTCAGTATGGATCCGTTTAAACCCTAAACCCTAAACCCAGTGTGCTGGCTCAAGCACAGCACAGAAGTCTCACATTCGGCCTCTGCGCGCGGGAGACTGCGCCTTTCGATGGCCCTTAGGTCCCACCCAGCGGACCCTCCAACAAATCGAACCCCAACCACCTGAGCCATACTAGCAAGCTTTAAGAGTGCAGGGCCGTGGATTCTTACCCAGCCATCAGCCACGACATTCTCCGCACCTTCCCGCATTCTATGATATCGAGATTTCGGACTGCGAAGGCGTAGGCGCTAAGCCCCGAACTTCTGTAGCGGGAGAACAGCAGGAACATAGAAATTCAGGCGACTCTACCTTAGACACGAAGTACTCGAATCCTTGTTGTCAGGATCCCTGAAAACTCCAGAACCTCACCGGAACCCCAACACCTAAAACCAGGGACTGCGCAGAGGCTGTTTCACCAGTGTTGGAGCGATATGTGCCATGGCGATCCTCCAAGCTCAGAGGACTCGGTTTTCAAGGTTTCTTCAGGAAGATTTTGGGGCTTCAGAAAATCTTCATAGGGTTTACGATAAGGTTGCAGAGAACTTTATGGAGTTTGTAGAAAGTTCACGAGGGTTCTAGACGGGCTCCATAAGAATTGAAAAGATTCGAGAAGTGGGTCAACTGTGTTTTTATCTTGCAAATAAGTGTTTTACGAGGCTTGTAGGAGGAGCTCATAATCAATGACAGTACAGGAGGGTTAGACTCTAAAGCTCAGTTTATTAGATTACTACGCCGTCGACCTTATGGAATGTCCCGGAAGTCTCCCTGAAGACAGCTCCATGGACTTTCGCTTCGGTTAATCTTTCGGTAGACGGCGATATCTCCGTGGTAGTTGTGCCATGCTGTCCCGTGGAAAGAGCCTCATCTAGATCCGCCATCTAAATCCCTACTATCCGGGGCCATGTACCCCGATTTAAGGTCCGATCCTGGTACTGGTAGACTTCATCTAAGACAGGTTGGTGACTGGCCTGTGGGTGAAGCTAAAAACTAAGAGGGTCCTGGTAGAGTTCATGTAAACCACATACAAGTTCAGGAATGTTGTACACATCAATACATCTACCCAAGTATGCCTGCCAACAGATCTGTATGACTGCGTCTCCGTCTAGCATTACATGTACATATTGCAGTATACTAATGCCTCTGCATGAATATGTGTATGTATATTAGTATATGTATGCATATACATACCTTTAACTCCGTCTCACATGTCGTCTTCTGATATCAATGAAGCAGCAGTCTGGTTCGCTTTGTGACACCTCCCAAAGCCACCAAGCGACCTGGAAGCTCAAACCGCACCCCGTAAGAACAATGGCCATTTACGCGGCGAATCAGAGTACTTCTTGACACTACTTGGAGGTTCATGGGTGGTTATAAGTGGGCTTACATGTAGGATAACTATATCTATAGCACATATTAGCATGGCGTGACACCCTAGCACAAAACACTCATTCCAGGCCCCTTGCCACCAGCCCGGCGGCAGACGACGAGAAGCTCGGCAAGCGCACGCGACACAGTTCCAAGCCCAAGGTCTGCTTGGCGTAGGGTTTAGGGTTTAGGGCTTAGGGTTTAGGGTTTGGGGTACTCATGACTGTTCCATAATGAATTTCATGACTAGGTGAACAGAGCTTTATTGATCCTATGGATCAGGATGAGCAACAGAAAGATGAGGAGGAACGGTTAGGAGAAGGAAGAGGAGCCTCCTTGTTACAGGCGATGTTGTGGTTCATGTTGTTGCTGTCAGTGAGAAGGAAGAATGCGATTAGGATGACCTTCCTTGTGGCGGTAACGTGTTTGAGTCTTATCGACATGAGCAGCCATTTATCATCCACATACTGTGATGGCAGCTGGATAATACTGGATACAACTGGGATTGTTCACGTGAAATGCACCCCCCCCCCCGCCCCTCCCATCACAACAATTACTAGCACTGCGCGGCGACCACTTCAACCGTGCGAACCACGGCGACGACGACGACGCTTATGTCTCGCACATAGTACAAACTACATACTATATACTGTGACCCCTCCTCCTCCTGCTACTCCAGCTCCACGACGACGACGACGACGACGACGACGACTACTACTACTACTACTACTACTACTAAACTACCATGCCGGCGACGACTGCGACTGCGTCCGCTACCGTTCCTGCTACGACGAGGACGACGACTACTAATGCAACTGCTCCTACTGCAACGACGACTATACCACCTTTAGCCTTTACCCCTACCATTCACGCCCTACTTGTATCCTACACACGGTAGAAGCCTAAGAAGTACTTCTAGTATTCCTTAAAGTGCCTTGTTTTCCTATGTTGCAGTATACACCAAACCCAACGCACTCTTCTAATTATTCCGGCACCTACATTACTATTCCCCGGGAGGCTGCCAAGAAGGCAGCCCCGCAGAAGTCTCCTGGGCCGCCGAAGAACATTTTCATCTGTGAAGGACGCGGGCTCAGGGTTTAGAGTTTCGGGCTTTAGGGTTCAGGATTCAGGATACGTGTTAGGTTTAGATTGTCAGGGTTTCGGGTTTTAGGGTGTATTTAGGATTCAGGACATAGGATTTAGCTTGTCAGAATCTAACAGAGGGTTCCTGGGTTTAGGGGAAACGTGCTTGTGGGTTTTGGGCTTCACCAGGGTTGAGGAACACGGATGTTAGAGCTGTCTGCAGATAGCTCGGTTGGCGGGGTTGGTTGCAGTTTCCCGTCACGGCCCAGAAAACCCTAAATACCAAGACTCTGACTGTTCATTATTCGGGTCTTCGGGGTCTTCTGACTTGATGAAGGCTGTCGAAGCCTGAACCATTGAAGGACAATCCTCCCATCGCAAGCCAAAGCAGAACCTTAAGCCTAAAAGCAAATTATGCCAGGGTCATGACGTCACATCAAATCCGAAGCTCAAAACCACGAACGGCAGAACAAGCAACTCATGGTAGCTAACGTCTGGTGGCCGGGGGTCGTGAAGACTGCAGGGTTTTGGTGATTGAGTCTAGGGTCTGCAGTCTTGCTCAGAGCATCAGTACTAGCAAGGACTAAGACATCTACCGGGAATCCCTCAACCCTAAACGTCAGACCCTAAAACCCTACAACCCTAAACCCTAAACCCTACAACCCTACAGCCCTAATCCCTAAACCTCCAAAACCCCGAAGCCCTAAAGGCCCGACTCCAATTCAACACATGTTAACCCAGCTCAGAAGTGGGTGGTACTCAGAGAGCTCAATACCTAGTAATTAAGGAATACAATATACCTAAAGCCATAATATCAAGCCCAACATAATTTAAGGGTATATTCCATAAATGAGGCCCCTAAACCCCTAAACCCTAAACCCGGCCGGGGACCCTACCGGCCCTAAACCCCAAAGGCCCTAAACCCTACACCGGTAGATTCCTTCAATAAGGCCCCTAAACTCCTAGACCCCTGAACCTACTCCCTGAACCCTTACAGAACCCCATACCCAGGGACTCCAATATCCCTTAATTAAGGAATATACTTTACATTTAAATCAAATTAGGCATCCTACTATGATTTAAGGTATATTCCTTAATTAAGGGATATTGGAGTCTCTGGGTAGTAACCTCAACCATCTGGGCTCTCTGGGAAGGAGGCTCTTGTGACCTGGTCCGGCGAGTTCTTAGTTCCTGGGGCTGGTCCGAGCCACTTGGAAAGAACGAACTTTTAGGGTTTAGGGTTTAGGGTTTAGGGTTTGAGGTCTAGGGTTTAGGGTTCAAGGTGTTTTTGCATTCTGTTGAGGTCTAGGGTTGAGGGTCTAGGATGAGGATGCTGACGTTGGTGTTGTTGTTGGTTCATCCGATGGTATTGGTGATCTTGTTCGTGGTGTAGTAGCTGCAGTTGTACCTGGGGTTGCAGTTGTAGTTGTGCTGTAGTTGAAGATAGTGGTGACATCGTAGTAGTAGTAGTCGTCGTCGTCGTCGTCGTCGTAGTCGTAGTCGTAGTGGCAGTGTGGGTTCCGGGGGTTGAAGTCTTGAATCTTTACAGCCGCGAACGAACCAGTGTAGGCTTTTAAGACGAGCAGCTTGGTCTTCCATTTATAGTGAACCCCAAAAAGTTGGAAACCGGACTAAGGACAAATAGTGCTGGGATTCCCTTTAGATTACTCTTAAGGATTGAGGCTATTGGGTTTCCAACTTTTGGGCTTCCATGTATACTGTTGCGTGTGTCGCGGCTGCGGCTTTGGGATGGAGGCGCAGACTAAATACCCAGAGGATCTCGCGACGTCCCAGCTGCTAGCTTAAACCTTACAACTCAACCCTAAAACCCTAAAACCCTAAAACCCTAAAACCCTAAAACCCTAAAACCCTAAACCCTAAAACCCTAAACCCCAAACCCAAAAGTTGCAAATGTACCACCGCATCCGATCTTAAGCTCGGGAGCTGAGATTCAAAGCACAGCCCTGAGGAATGAGGACCCAAAATGTGGATTTGGGGGATTAGGGGTTTAGGGTTTGTGGTTTAGGGCTTATAAGGGCTTATAGGTTTAGGGATCCGAATCACAGCCCCCAGGAATGAGGACCCACAAAGTTCCGACTGCTTGCTGAAGTGGTGTCTTGGCCACGCTTCAGTAGCCGTCTTCGACTGCGCCGACTATTCACTACCTGGCACTGGCGCTGCTACTTGTACTGCTACCGCTATACAGCTACCTCTACTGCTATCGCTTCTCCTACTGCTACAGCAGCAAGTACAGCAATAACAGTAGTATCAACAGTAACAAGAAGCACAGCAACGAGAATGGCAGTAGCGACACTTGTGCTGTTCTGGTGACGTTACCAGTGCAGCTGCCGCACTATCACTTTCCAGTTGCCCCCGCACGGCTGCCGCAAACCACCTTGAACACATTCATGCTAGAAGCTGCTGGCAGTAAATCACAGCCCTAAACCCTGAACCCTAAACGCTAAACCCTAAACCCTAAACCCTAAACCCTAAACCCTAAACCCTAAGCAAGCCCTCCGCCCTTGTGTTCGTTGCGGATCTTTCTCGGGCCTGGAGCAACGACTTTTCTCAAGTCCTATGTGGGAATGCGTTAGAACTAGTAACTAGTACTGGTAACAGTATGTAGCAGTATTTGTACTATAGTACTATAGTACTAGTTATAGTACAAGTAACAGTACATAGAAAATGGTAATAAGTCATTTGTAGATTCGAAGATTCGGAAGGATGTGGGCTTGCATGCAGGTTCGCCTTTCTGCACGTAGGCTATGACATGCAGATGCTGCTGTCCTCAAGCACTGCACACGATTTAGCAGACCGTGAATTCCAATATGTGCTGACCTCTGAACATTAGTATGGCAGGATTCAGACCTGAACCCATAGAACACCCTGCGCAAGCGAATAGGGCTTCGTTTGAAAGCCGACTATGCTGTAACGATGGTGGTGTCCCCAGATCGCCAAGCATAGCATGGAAGAGCTCCCATCTTTCCTTCAGGACTTTCCGCTCTCGCGATGCAGAGAAAGTCAGATTCGGACCCTGGCAGCTCATCAACCACTTCCACGGCTCCTACTACCTGAGCCTCCCGGCTACCAGGAACCCAAGGGCCGCAAAACTTTAGGAAGTGTGGCTCTTGAGGTTCAGGGTTCGGGGTTTAGGGTTTAGGACTTAGGGTTTAGGGTTTAGGGCTTAGGATTTAGAGTTTAGGGTTTAGGGTTTAGGATGTAGAGTTTAGGGTTTAGGGTTTATATACTTGTGCTTTTGTGTTTTTTCCAGAAGCCATCCGAGAGGCCTTAAGCTTGTACAACTTGTAACTTGAACTGTGCCGAAACTCTGCTTGGTAAGTGTCATAACTTCCGTAATCTTACACACTGACAATATACATCTGTATATATATATATATATGTATATGTGAAATATATATATATATATATATGTTTGTACATATTTATTTATTTGTTCATATGTTCATATGTCCTACAAGTGTCACCTTGGTGTTGCATCCTTCGAGATCCGAAGCTTGGCTACCAGAACGCGGAGACCTCAACCGTTCCATAGGGCTTCATAAATGGGTTTAGGGTTTAGGGTTTAGGGTTTAGGGTTTAAGGAGGTTTGGGGTTT
>CAJNDV010035345.1:237-13690 GCA_905221635.1 Symbiodinium sp. CCMP2456
TTGGGTGCAAGGGTTTCCCAGGTACAGTTTTCCTTCACCCACACATTTTTTATAGTTGGGACTTGAACCCCAGCCCCTGAACTCCAAACCCTCAAACCCTCAGCCCTAAGTTCTGAAGCCCTACACCCCTCGGACCCTTTCGCGCTCTGAGCTTCTCAACATGTCGGGTTTTGAAGGTGCAGTTTGGGGTTTGGGCTTTAGTGTGCGTTGCAGTACATTTCGAGCCTGGTGTGGGGGGCGGGCCAGTTAGTCGTATAGATGCTGTGGTTGTGCTACTCGTTGTTGTTGCAATTTCTAGTGTTATTGCTGCTGCGCATGCACTATTCCGACTGTTACCGACAACTACGATTTCGCAATTCTTAATTGCTACTACTGCACTACTGGTACGAAAAGACTTGCCAGTACCACCTCTTTTTAATGCAACTTTGCTGGCAGGATACATTGCTGTCGTTCCTGTCACCGTCCGCAAACACATGCTGGCCCCGTTACTTAGCCTAAGCGGAATAAGTTCAATGATGCAAGGATCCTCAGTAAGCGATCGCGAAGGGGGGGCTCTGCACAAACATGGGCATCCCACCGTAGTAGCGAAAGACGTCTTCCCTGAGCTGGGCATCGAAGTTCCTGGGGATGTTCCTGGCAGGGATTGCGTACGGATCAGAGACTTCATTTCAATCACGGACCCGGTATGTGGAGCACTGTAAGAGGTCGTATAACTTGCTGTTCTGTAGTGTTTAGGGGGCTACTCGTAAAGCCTCGGTCGTCATTGAATGTTGTTGAACTCCCGGCTAAACCCTAAACCTAAAAAGGTAGGGTTTTGGAGGGTAAAGGAGCCATAGCCTTACGTCCGGATGTAGGGGGCTGCTCTATGGAGGCCCCGAAAACACGTAACCCCCTCAGAAGGGGTTTAAGGGGGTTTGGGTTAAGGGTTTAGGCCAAACGAAAACGCGCTTTTGTGGGCGCACGTCCGCCTGCAGGCTTACCCACCCCAAGGCCACCCACTTACAACTCTCAGGACGTACAGCTTTTTGTCTGTTTCTTCGCACCAGTACTGAAGGAGTTTGTTTTCGGCGCCGGATCTTCAAAATGTTGTTGCACGAAGCCTGGCCAGGCCAGCTAGGATTTCGGGGCCGTACCAGGGAAGGGGAGCTGGGCGGTCGGGTTGGAGGCCGTACCAGGAGTTGCGGCCGCCCCCGCCTATCCCAAAAAGACGAGAGTGGGCGGGCGGGTTAAGGGTTTAGTGTGACATTTATTAGGGTTAGGGTTTTCGGGGTTAAAGGGGGGGTTGGGTTTAGGGTTTAGGGCTTAATATTTTGTTCCAAACCCTCCAAAATTTGATACCTAAATCCGTGCCGCAGTGCGCGGCGGTCATCTTCGCCAGATGCACGCAACGAAGGACCTGCCAGGCTGTGTTCACATCCTTACAGGAGCTGTAGGATTCCGGTTGTGGCGGGGTTTAGGAAGTTTAGGTTTTGGGCTTAGGGGGTTTGAATTGAGTTTCCGAGTTTTTGTTTAGAGGCCTTGGGTTTAGGTTGGTTGGTTGGCTCAAAGCCACCAGGAGATTCAGTTTGCCGGGTTCCGAGTCCACAAAACCAAATCCCCAGCCCCAGTTTGGGGTGCTACAATTTAAGCTTGCCGATGCCGGCCGCAACGGCGGGGCGGTGTGTACAGAGGCCTTCCGCCAGGAACTGGGGCTTTCAAGGGATTGAAAGGGCGCCTTAAACCCTAAACGCCAAAGCCCTAAACCCCAAACCCAAGACAATGAAGGACCCTTAAAGCCTAACTAAACCCAAACGCCTTAACCCCAAGGATTCTTCACATTTAGGGCGTTGCTCCTGCTGGTTACTCCAAAAGCAGAGTTGGGGAGCAAACCCTGTAAATACTAAACCCAAAGCCGCAAGCCTCTAACGTAAATCCTGTAAACCCTATAAACCACCTAACCCTAAACCCCTAAATGTTAAACACTTAAAGCCCTACAGCCCGAAACCCTAAACCCCTAAACCCTAAAACCCGAGACCTGTAAACCCTAGCCCTTAAACCCCAAAACAATTCAAACCCTGTAAACCCTAAACCCTTAATCCCTAAACCATAAACCCTAAAACCCTAAACCCTAATCCCAAATCCCGAAACCCTAATCCCTAAACCCCAAACCCTAAAACCGTAAACCCAAGTACTTGCTGACGCCTCGCAGGACGCGGCGCTCGAAGGAGGAGTCCCTCCCCTCGCTCCGGGCCGGATCCTCGGAGGGACGGACTGAACATTGTAAACTTACGTTCAAGTATGTTTATATGCTTTATATGCTTTATCTTTGTTTTATGTATGTATTTTTATACGTTCATAATTTTTTTATTATAGTATCGGATCGTATCGTGTAGGTTATTTTATTGCATTCCATTATATCTACGTGCATGCATGCGTACATACTTATGTACATAATATTACATATATATATATATATATAATATATATATATATATATATATATATAGGTATATGTATGCATGCATTCATGCATGCACGCATGTATGTCTGTGTATGTCTGTGTATGTACTTTTTATTAAATAAGGTAATGTAATGTAATGTAATGTAATGTAATGTAAGGTAAGGTAAGGTAAGGTAAGGTAAGGTAAGGTAAGGTAAGGTAAGGTAACAGAAGAGGAGGCTGTGGGGCCTGCGTTTTTGCAACCCACTATTTTCAGTAGTTTTGTACGTTTCGCCTGGTTGTGTGTGTGTGTGTGTGGCTGTGTGTTTCTGTGTCAGTTGGTCGCTCGAGTGGTGCCCGTGGGTGCGCGTTTTCGTTTCCAACTACAACATCAACTCTGAGATGTTACAAACCACGACACGAGGTCTGTTTATAAACACAGGGTTTGTTTATAAACACCGCATTTCGGTGTACCATGCTTTCAGCGCTTTGAGTTTGTTGGATGTGATCATTGTCATGTGCCTCGTTTTCTTACGTTTGTTTAATGAAGCAATGAAGCTAGATGGTTAACTCTCGTCTGATACGTGCTCGTTGTCTAAATGTTCGTATTCATTGTATTATGTCGGAGGGAGGGGAGGGGGGGGGGCAGGAGTGTTGGGTTGATGTTNNCACCAGCACCAACGCGGCGCGCGCCATTCACTCCAAGCAACACGTTCACAAATCTCACTTTGCTGCAAATTTTGGATATAGACACACTGATACGTAGGACTTTTTCTATGTGCCGGTTTGTGTGGTTTAGACCAAGATGTTGTTTGACTGAGAAAAACAGTGGTATTTACGGAGTTTATGCTTATGATGAAACATGATAATGTTATGTGGTCCGCTGTTTATAAACAGCTGGCTTTGTTTATAAACACGTGCGTTGTCCATAAAGACATGGGTTGCTTATGTGGGAGATGGTGCATATGTGCGTACACCTGTCTTCCCGTGTAAACACAAGTGCTGTTGCTACATAGCTCAGGGTTCCAGTCTTCGCCACAATTATAACCATGGTACAGGACCAGAGGGATATGAAGGGATTGTATGTCAAACCAACAGGATTTCTGACACGGATACTTGGAGATGGAGGCCTTCGCCACAATTATAACCATAATAGAGGACTAGAGGAATATGAAGGGACTGTATATCAAACTAAAAAGGCTTCTGATCCGGATACTTGTGGAGATGGAGGCCATGCAAGATCATGCCAGGGCCTGGACCACAAGGATTTGTGGAGCTTTATCATTCCCCTAGCGAAGTTGCGGTTTCAGCCGCAGCTGCCCCACCAGATGTCCGCATTCATATTGATCCAGATACTTGGTATTTTGGATCGTTGATTGTGGGGAATACCCGAAGCTGTAGGGCCTATCGCAGCTAGCAGGACATGAACATGCGCACAAGCAGGATCTGAGTTCGCTCAGACAAGTAGTAAACTTCTTAACCATGGCCACCTTTTTATATTTTTTTATTCCTTGACTCTTTTGACAGTCACACATGCGGATACATATATTCAACTGACTCATATTTGTTGACATGCAGCAACGAAGCACTGGTCTAAACACCTGTTTGGAATCCTACGCACTTTGCAAAATAAATACGCTAATTCAGTACGTACATGTTCTCGACATTGCACGCCAAAGCAGATGATGCTTTGAGTTCTAGTCTTGGGTGGATTGGCTTGATAGGATGAAAAGTCTTGAAGGGATAAGTTATATGGCTCCATGAGCGACGTGTCGACTCTATACGGCCTACCCCAAGACTTGGTGCGATAAAGTGAAGAATACACGGCATTTACGGTGAATTCTCCCTGTGATAGTTATTGTGGGAAGAAGATTGAATACATAGCCAATCAATACCGCGGCGTCGTACCCGTTGACGTCTGACTATGCACACGCTAAACCTGACCTTGAATACATTACTCAGGAATAGAAGTGAACGCTACTTTGTGGTGTAATGCTGTGGGTACCTTAAAATATTTGAAGATGTTGGAATATAAATATGATACAAAAAGGATCTGCAAAAACCAAAGCGCCAACCAACCTATCTTGTAACAAAACGTCGCTCTCACAACAGTTCCCTCCCTAAACATAACCCTAATCCTTTAAAAAGTAGGTTTTCAAAAACCCAGGCCCCACAGCAACCTGCTCTTTAAGGTAAGGTATGGTAATTTAATGTAATGTAGTGTAATGTAATGTAATGTCATGTAATGTAATGTAATGTAATGTAATGTAATGTAATGTAATGTAATGTAATGTAATGTATGATTGATATGATATGATATGATATGATATGATATGATATGATATGATATGATGTGATATGATTTGATATGATATGATATGATATGACATGACATGACATGATATGGTATGATATGGTATGGTATGATATGCTATGCATGTATGTATGTATGTATGTATGTATGTATGTATGTATGTATGTATGTATGTATGTATATATGTCTGTACGTATGTATGTATGTGTGTGCATATGTATGTGTGTATGTACGTATGTATATAAGTTTGCATGAATGTATGTATGCATGCATGTATGTATGTATTTATGTATGTATGTCTACTTGGATTGGCTTATGTGCCTGGTTAGTTATATACCAAAACCATACGTACGTATGTTAGCTCAGAGTCTGCACAAACACTTCTGGTACACATCTATATATATATATATATAGATAGCATTCTTGTGTATACAGACATCTACATCTACATGCGGAGGTCATGCACAGGCCTACACAGGGTACCATCATTGGAATAGGAAACCCAGCAGCCTATGCTTCTTGCCTTGAGGTTCGTTGGTTTCCATGCACTTTAAGGGGGTCGGCTTCGGCTCTAGCAGCTGCTATCCTGATTATCCACAAGGTTTAGGGTTTAGGGTTTAGGGTTTAACATGATGGTTTCCTTGATCGTAATCGTGCGATTAGCATTTCTATTTCTATTACTGCTACTCGATGTGTTTATGTTTCTCTCTAAGGGGGACGGTTGAGCTGAACAGCGGTGTAGCAGTCCCAGAGCCTCCCCAATCCCCTGGACAGCGAACTACGCAGCTCAAGGTGGATAGACGGATAGACAGAGAGGTAGATAGACAGAGAGGTAGATAGATAGATAGATAGATAGATAGATAGATAGATAGATAGATAAACAGATAGATAGGTAGACACTGGTCGACAGACAGATGGGCGCAGTCTTCAGGATTTCCGGTCTTGGTGTTTGGCGTTTAGAATTTGGCTACATCCCGGAGTCTCTTGAGGCCGGATCCATGGTTACACATGCCCAAAGGGTCTAAGTACCCATATAGTAGGCATTTTGGGCCCCAAAGTACCTACCATATAAGTACTTAGACCCTTTGGGATGGTTAGTATAGTATTCCTTTCAGAGGTTCCTTTTACGGGTTTCTTATTGGGATCTATATGCGGTTTAGGGTTCAGGGCTTTGGGTTCAGATTCAGTAGTCATTATCTCGCAGTTCTAGAAGCCCCGAGAACTGATCTAATTTGTAAGATTACAGACTTCCTGAGGTTGGGGGTTGGAAAGCGAGAAACCCTCAACCCTAAACCCGAACCCTACACCCTCAACCCTAAGCCCCAGGCGTGGCGTGCCAACGTTGCCATCCAAGGCGATCTTGGGAATGAGGGTCGGTCCAGAGACTCCTACACCCCTTAATCCAGGAATCTGCGTGTTGCCAAAGAGTGCTATACTTAGTTCTCCAATACCCAGCCTTTATACTTTGTGGGCTCTCAGAATTTAGTAGCAATCTGAAAGTTTCACCTTTTATTTCCTTGGCTTATTGGGGAAGTAGTTATATATGAATATTCCTTAAATAAAGATTCTTAACATGGTTCGAGGTATATTGCTCTCTGCTAAGGGGTGTAAACGGCAGAAGGGGTTTCAATCATGTTTTAATCCTGGAAGCCTTCATTTCGAGTGTGGGAAATTCTGTGGAAGCATTCCTCTCGGTTTCATGGATTGGAGGCAGGTCTGAAGGTTTAGGGCGTATAAAGGGGCTTTTGGGGTTCTGGGCTTAGGATTTCTATTGTTTAGGGCATGCATCAACGGAGTTTTCTCTTCAATGCCAGGTGCCTGACACCATGCCGAAGGACATCCTCACCGCTGTGGAGTTGGTACGCCACTTTTTTGAGGGTTGTTGGGGATTCGAGTTACGGTTCTACTGGGCTTCTATAGAGTTTATGAAGTGATCCTTCAAGTGTTCCATGAGGTGTTTGGGGGTTTCCGATTTCCGTGCTGCAGGGTTCAAGTTATTAGAGTCCAGGATTTAGGGTTTTGGCTTTCGGCCGTTCTGGTGGAGTATTAGCTGTTTCAGGGTTTCGGGTTGTAGGTTTTAGAGCTTGAGGCTATAGGCTTGAGGGCTCCCGGGCTGAATTCACTTTGACCTACCAGAGCCAATTTTTCTGCTGTTTTTCTTGAAAGCAAGCGCAAGGCGTTGATGCCGGTGGCTACAAGGAGGAGTAGAAGGAGTAGGAGGAGGAAAAGAATGGAGCAAGGGATGCTTCTGCCTGGTCGAAAGTAATTCTCTCGGTTTTGGCGTGACCCCTACACCCTAAACCTTTCCTTAACAGTGCTTCTTTAACAGTGCTTCTTAAGAGAAGAGCTTAGTGACACTTCTTAGCAGTTAGCATTGACTACAGGGGTGATGTTTGGGATCCGCAATGTAGATCTTTGATCAAAGTCTCCCCCTTTCTTTACCAGCCCCAACAACAAGGTCCCTCTTGTAATCCTAATTTATCACTACTGTCGTCTTTGGGGGGTTACGGGAAGTGTGTGGTTGAATGTGTCTGGTTCGGTACGGGGATGTACGGGGTGTAGGATGTTGTAAGACTCAAAAGACTCTGAAGGCACGTGGGAAGATTCCACAGTAAGAGTTGTTATCTAAGAGATCCTTGGAGCTACCTTACTCTAGGACATTTTCAGGTGGGTAGCTACCGTTATAGGTGCCGGATAGAAGGTCTATATACCTTATAGAAGCCTTATAGAAGCCCTATATACCCTAGACTCCCCACCTGTCTGTAGTTTCCTTTAACTTACTTTCACGCCACCTTTCGAATCCCCTGCAAAACCTGAGGAACACAGAGCTGCTTCACAGCCTGCAGCTGAAAGCTTCGAAGCTTGCTGCATCTTCAACGGTCTAAACTCTAAACCCCTGAATTCCTAACCCCGAAACCCCTAAACCCCTGAACCCTAAACCCATGGGTTGATTGCCTCCCGGGGCTTCAGCGAAGGCCTTGTCTCAACAACTGGAAAGCTCCAACTCTATAGGGTTTAGGGTTTAGGGTTTAGGGTTTAGGCTGCCCCGAAAGGTCATGGATTGGTCCAAGATGGAGCTCGTGGAAACCACCCGTGCCGAAGGCCTGATCACGGGTCAACTCCTAAACTTTTAAACCCCAGATCCTTTAAACTCTTTAAACCCTACAAGTCGAAAAGCCCCGAATCCTAATCTCCAAACCCTAAACCCTGGAGCCCTAAGCCCCAAATCCTGAAACCCTATACACCCGAAAAGCCTCAGGTGACGGGTTGGGGGCCTGGGGTTTTGAGGGCCTCAGTTCTTCTCGGTCAGGGTTTAGGATGAGGGTTTAGGGTTTAGGACTTAGGGCTTAGAGACTTATAGGGTTTAACAAGATTAGGGGTATTTAGGGCTTATAGAGCCTATAGACTTGAAGGGTTGAAGGAGTTGAAGAGTTTGGGGTTTAGGGGTTTAGAGTTGAACCGTGATCAGGCCTTCGGCACCAGTGGTTTCCCAGATTTCTTCAACAGGCCCAATATAAGAGCCTGTACAGCGCTTACAGAGAAGCCCACCGAAGCCCTTGAAGAAACCCTAATTTCTATATCATAAACCCTAAACCCTGAAGGTCAACAACCTTACAAAAGCCGAGGGGCTGAGGGTTGCTGAGGGCAGAGGGTCGCGGCTTGCTGGCTCTGAGCTAATGTTCTGGCAGTGACAGCACAATTGAGGGTTTTGCCGAAGCTGCTTTTGTCATTGCAACTGGCTGTGGTGCTGCAGTGGCAACTGCAGCATGTGTTGTGTGTCCGTCGTGTTGTTTATGCTGTCACTGCAGTTGCAGTTGCTGCTGCTGTTTCTGTCGCCGCTGCTTTAAACCCCCAAACCCTAAACTTAAAGTAGGGCTTCGTAATTTGGGGTTCAGGCCCCAAGCCCGAAACCCTGGTGGCTTCTGCAGTGGGCTGGCTCGCAGGGCTCTCAGGATTCACGGTGCAGGGGTTAAAGGCTGGAAGGTTGAGGGCTTAGGCTTCGCACTGTTTCGTAGCCTTGTAACTCAGCCCAAATATGAGGCTAAACCCGGAATACTAAATGTCCAGACATCTGTTTGCACAGTGGAGTTCGGGCCCGAAAGTCTGTTCGTGGTCTGGTTCCAGTATGCTCCGAAAGTGTGTAAGGATTGAGGCTGTGGGGCATAGATTTCGGGGACCCTAAACCCTAAACCTTTTACAGCCACTTCCAAGACGAGTTCAGGTGCGAACGATCTGGGCATGCTCGCATGGAAGCTGACGATGAAGACCCCCGAGTATCCCGAAGGCTCTGGTATTTTTGGGTTTTGGGTTTAGGGTTTGGGGTCTAGGGGGCTGGTATTTCCGGGTTTGGGGTTTAGGGTTTGGGGTTTCGGGGGTCTGCAAGACTTTCATCATAAAGGTATACAGGTCACAACATCTTGCAGCTCCCTTTCCCGGATAGCCCTGGCTTACAGGTTCACATGCATACTGCAGACATGTTTATACATACATGAACCTGTGTATGTGTGTATATGTATATATATATATATGTAACTCACTAGCATACGCAGGTGTATCTGTATGTAACGTAGATGCCGTATCTATATCTGCATCTACGCTTATATCTACGTTTCCCAGAGGCTCCACACATACTATATGGAGCCTCTACGTTGAAATTACGGTGGGTGTTATAAATCCTGCACTATCCGTCTAACAAGGAATGTACCATAATTCCCATGGTTTAGGGTCAATCATCAATTTTCGGATTTAGAACTCTAGTGCGGCAAGCCTGAATAATGAGAAGTAGCACTCCTTGATTTGGCTTCCCCCATCAGTTAATCTATAAGTGTATATCTATATCTATGTCTATATCGATATCTATATCTATATCTATATCTATATATATATATATATGTAGGTGTGTATATATAGGTATTTATATGTAAATCCCCACAGCATGAGCAGGCCGTGTGGTCATCCTCATCGCCAACGATGTGACCTTCCAGGCCTCAAGCCTTTCCCAAGAGGGGCTTCTTTATGGGTTAGCTGTGAGGGTTCAGGGTTAAGCTGTAGGGTCTGTATTTGTGTAGTTGTTGTGTTTATCGTTCTTTCTCTCCTTTTCACTCTTAGACTTTATATAAATATGTGCATGTACATTTATCTATATGTATATATATATATACATATAATAGCAGCAAAAACGACATTCTTATTAAACGTAATAATGCAGTCATAGCTATGCGCAGGTACCTGTCATGCTGGCAATTCATCATCAGGACCACAAAACAAGCATCGAACGCATTGTGTTGAGACTGCTTTCTGACCATTACATGTCGCACAGAGATTCTTTGTGTTTAATGACTTATGAGGGCTTGTAATTAGGGTCTTGTCGTGACAGGCGTCAGCATAAAGCTGAGGCGCATATCGTCGCTATAACCGTTGTAACCACAGTTTCATCGCTTCCGGCCCGACTGAACAAGCCCATGAGCAATGAACACTGCCGATTTCACCGAAAAGCCAAGGGTGTAACAGTACCAGCCGCATGTCATGCTTCACGGCGTCAGGGCGATTGGCACAGGTAGTTTACAGCCAGCTCCTGCCTACCAGGCCCTCATTAAGAGATTTCGATTTCAGGGCACGCATAAGAAGTAGCAGTATCGCCGTATAATACGCCCCCCAAGCCCCACACCATGTCTTGAAGACTCTATGATACCTCTAAACCCTAAACCCTAAACTCTAAACCCTAAAGCCTCGGACCGGCTCGTGGGCTGACCCTTTTAAGTTAACCCTACAGATCCCTGAACCCCTAAGGCCTTAAAGCCTTAGACCCCCAAACCCTTACCTTTCTAGACCCTTGAAGCCTAAACCCCTGAACCCCTAAACCCCTAAAGCCTAAACCCCAAACCGTAAACCCTAAGCTCTAAACCCCTGGACCCTCAACCCCTAAAGCCTAAACCCCAAAACCCTAAACCCCAAGCTCTAAACCCCTGGACCCTCAACCCCTATAAAGCCTAAACCCCAAAACCCTAAACCCTAAGCCCTAAACCCCTGGATCCTAAACCCCTAAAGACCCCCTAGACAGGCCGGCTCCTTCGGCGTGCGGGAAGACCAGTTCTTCCAGAAGGCCAGGGCCCCAAGCGCCTGAGATCCAAACTTCGCGCTCCGTGCGGCTTAGGGCTTAGGGTAGGGATTTTTAGAGTTTAGGGCTCAGGGTTTTTTGGGGCTTAGGGTTGAGGATTTAGAGTTTAGGTAGGGCTTAGGGTAGGGGTTTTTAGTGTTTAGGACTGGGGGTGAGGGTTTATAATGGGGCTTATGTTTTGGGGCTCTATCATCAGAGTGTGGGTTGAGGGCTCAGGGTTGAGGGTTTTTAAAGAGGGCTTAAGGTTTTTGGGCTTCATCATCATTCGAGTGTGGGTTGAGGGCTTAGGGTTGAGGGCTTAGTGTTTAGTGGGCCGAGTGTTTAGTTGGGGGTTTATAGCAGAGTTTAGGGGCTTCGGGTTTAGTATTCAGGGTTTAGGGTTTTGGACCATGGACTGAGGGTTTAGGCGGTAAGGTGGCTGGGATTTGGAGCTGGCGGTTGGAGGATGTAGGCCTTGGGATTTGAGGTTTCAACTTTAACTGTTTGCATGCATCGGGCTGAAGATTGTGGTTCACCCTAAACCCTAAACCCTAAACCCTAAACCCTCAACATCCCTTAAGTCTGCGCTGAGGGCTCGACAACTGCCACCGCGGAGCCTGGCCCGAATTTCGGGAGCGGCAGAAAATGCGCACGCGGGAGCCTGGGTCAGGCTAGGCGACTGGCACCATGCCTGGAGGGCACCTTCCACAGAGTGGTAGAAACCCTAAACCCGAGTTTAAGTTTTTGTTGCCCACACTTCTTCGACAAGCACGACTTAGAGCCGGCCCCCTTCTTGACAAGAGTTGCACCCCCCCAAGCCTTCACGACTTGGAGTGGGCCCCCGTCTTGACACGCTCCAACCCTTCACAAGTTGAAGCGGCCGGCCCTCTTGACCTTCTTGACACGGGTTGGGCCACCCCAACTCTGCACGAGTTGGAGCTGCGTTCTTGTTAAGGGATTTAATTTAAGCTACCATAATAGGGATCTATCGCAAATAGTATGGTTTCCTTATTATGGTAACTTAAATTAAATCCCTTAACAAGAATCCAGTTCAAGAGTTGGAGCCGGCAGAAAGCCCAACCCAGACAAGCAGAGACTCACAGAAAACCCAAAGGCATTGCTGCAATGCTTGTCTCCTCACAACTCCGGCAGCACAACCTCACAGAAAACCACTGTTTCTCCCGGCACCCGCCAGGACAGCCCCACAGAAAGGGAACCCGCCAGCACAGCCTCACAGAAAGCCCAACCCAGAAAGGGACAGACTCGCAGAAAAGCGACATGCAGTGCTGCTTTCGAGTCTGCCTGGACCGCGTTGAAGATAACGACCATCGTCGGCAAAGCCAAAGCCCCAGCTGGGATGCCTAGAAGACTTTAAAACTAAACCCTGAAATGCTTGAACTCAGGGTGGTCTTCGGGTGGGTTGTCTGCCACGCACAGCGGCTTGGGTGCGCACGCACCAGCGAGCACCCATGACGTTACCACACCCCTAGACCCTAAACCCCTGAACCTTAAACCCCGAAACCCTGAACCCGAAACCTTAAAATCCGAAGCGCCAAACCCAGGAACGAAATAGCTTGCTAAAGGGAAGCTGAGCCCCTGTACATAACGTGTACGAAGCCTTGAACTCCCAAAAGCCCCCCTGTGAACTCTTGCATAGGCCTATGGGCTTGGGGTTTAGGGGTATTATTGGGTTTGGGGCCTGCGTTGCCCAGAACTCTCCAAAGCCTCGCCCTGCACCGCTAGACCCCGAACCCCTAAACCCTAAACCCTCATCCTAAACCGAATCTCCTAGCCATGAGCCCCTAAACCCTGAACAAGGAATCCAGAAGCCTAAACGATAAACCCAAAACCCTCAATCCCTAAAGCCCTACACTCTGTTTATACGCCTCAAACCGTGCAAGAAGCCCTCTAAAACCTTAAACCCTAAATCTTAAAACCCTAAACCCTACATCCCGGACCCTGCCGTAAAAGCTAGACCCTCTCACACCCTAAGTGCAGGCCTCTGAACTGGCGAGGAAACTCGGGCTTCCCCGTGTCTACGTCTCCTGCAACAGCGGCCCGGAGCCCCAGCATTATTGCTATAAATAGCGTACTCTGATGATTGTTTGGAACCGTTATTAGTATGATAGCCTTTTTCTTATTGTTACCAGTGTTGTTAGTATAACTATTTTGCTGATTGTCACTTGTTGAATGTAGCCGTAGTATATATTGTTACTGTATGGGGCAGTACCCAAGTTTAACCCACGGGAACCTTTTCACCAGAGCGGATGCGCCTGCCTTAGTTTCTGCGACGGGCAGCAGGTTTAGCGTTTAGGGTTTCAGCGCTTCCGGGTTTCAGTGTTTAGGGCGGGGTGCAGTTGATTATGTTAAGATTTAAAGGCTTAATGCTTCTGTAGGTTTCCGGGTTACGAGTGTAGGAGGCCTCTGAACGACTCCCCTAAGTAGCCCACTCAGTCTCGACACCTCACACCGTAAATCCTAAACCCTGAACTCTAAGTCTAGGACATTTTCAGGTGGGTAGTTACCGTTATAGGAGCCTTATAGAAGCTCTATATACTTTATGGAAGCCTTATAGAAGCCCTATATACCCTAAACTCCCCACCTGTAGTTTCCTTTAACTAAG
>CAJNDV010035345.1:13790-26486 GCA_905221635.1 Symbiodinium sp. CCMP2456
CCTCTGAACGACTCCCCTAAGTAGCCCACTCAGTCTCGACACCTCACACCGTAAATCCTAAACCCTGAACTCTAAGTCTAGGACATTTTCAGGTGGGTAGTTACCGTTATAGGAGCCTTATAGAAGCTCTATATACTTTATGGAAGCCTTATAGAAGCCCTATATACCCTAAACTCCCCACCTGTAGTTTCCTTTAACTAAGTAAACCCGACATCCGAAAGAACTTCAGCTGAGGAGCTCGAGTCGGTCTCGTGGAGGAGCTGAAGCCGCTGTACAAGGCGAGAGGTGTGAGTTCAATAGGGTTTAGGGTTTAGGGTTTAGGGTTTAGGGTTTAGGGTTTAGGGTTTAGGGTGAGTTCAACAATCAGGTGTACCTGGACCCTGACGTGTAGTATGCTTTGTTGGGTTGGTTTCTGCTTCTAGGATCCTGGGTTATCCAAACAAGTATTACAATTCTAGGGGTCTAGGTAGAGGGGGGTTATCTCCAAGTCAAGAGGGCAGATATAGTTCCCACACCCCCTTCAGGGGCCACCGCCCACCTAGTGTGGGTGGGCTGGGCCGGCTGGGCTTAAGCCCCTCGCAACCGACCTGGACCTAAACCTTGCACACGAAACCCTAAACCTTCAACCAAAGCCCTGAACCCATAAACGCTAAACCCTAAGCCTCAACCCCTAAACCCCAAACCGTTAGATATGAGGGCTCCGGGCTTCCCGCCCTCGTTCCCATGATTCGTCATTTGTGGGACACGAAGGTGTCAGAGCCTACTGGGGCCTGGAAGGGGCCGAAATAGTTACTTAATATCTTTTGGGGGTCCTTATTAGAACTATAGTAGAATATGATTACCCCAAAACCTTGTTCTAATTATTAAGGCCCCAGCGTTCGATCCCTGATGAATCACTGACGAACAAACCCCTCTTCTTAGTGGGCCTTGATATTATTTGGATCCTGGCTATAAAGCTTATCGAGGCACTTGTAAGTACCTTAATAGCAATTAATTGTTGGTAGAAGCAACGGAACGGAATGGACATTCAAACTACCAATAACCGTTGTTTGTAGCGAAGGCATTCATGCCACTAGCACAGACAAATTGGGGCCGGGGTTGAGAATCGAGCATCTAGGGTTTACGGCTTCTAGCTTTCATGTGGCTTGGGGTCCGGTGTGTGTACACGGCCAAAGAGCACACTACGCTCATTTCAGCCCAAAGACTGATCGCGTGACACACCGGCGTGTCGAAGTAATTTAGAGAACTCAAATATAAAAGAAGTGTTAGGGGCTACAGTCTGCTGTCATCGTCATAGTACCGGAGCTACGTAGGGATAACCTTATTCGTCATTCCGACCCCTAGAGAGTCTGTCTCTGCAGGGTTCAGGGTGGAGGGTCAATGTGGACGGCTTAAGACCAACTACGAGCCTCGGTGTCTCTTTTTCTGATACCCTATCAATTGGCATGCTCATTTTCCCAAGTCTTGGACATACAGACAAAGCAGACCATACATCCTAAACCACATAGCTATAGGGTACAATTAGTGAACGGTTTCGGGTTTAGGGCTGATATAGAGTCTAAGCCCCAGAAAAGGACACCCTAAACTAGACTGCAGTTCCTGTTGCCAGGTGCAATGGCTTGATGCGAACGACTGCAGCAAAGGCGGTGTCGTACGGTTCTGGATTTACAGTGCTTTACGCTTCAACGCGGATGAGTCCCGAACACTTTGGTTGGGGGCATTCCTTGGACACGAATTACCCAACTTCGACGAACCCCAAAGAAAAATAGGAATTGAGCTTGCATGGACCCAGACCAAATAAAACAGAAGCCCGCCTCCCAATGCCCAAGACCCCCTGAACCCTTATTAAGCCCCAATCCCTTAGCGCTTTCATCCCTACAACATGAAATGCTTTTCAGACACACTTCCGGTGACTGCAGGATTCGACTACCTCTGCCCTAAACTTCCCTTTGCTGCAGGCTTCGAATACCTCTATCTGACCAAAGCAGACTACGAGAAGCTCCCGGCAGGAACTGTGGAGGCCATGATCTCACTCAGTGCAGGATTTCACACCCAGGGTTGTTGGGTTCGTGAACTTTAAGATAATCAGGGTTGTTGGGGTCTCGGGTTCAGGGATGTGTTGAGTTCGGGTGGTTTGCGACCGGGGTTCCTTAGGGTCGATACATTGGTCACGCTTGCATGTCGTCTGCACGAATGCCATGCGCCACCTCGGACCCCGGTTGCCTATGTCGTGGGTTGCTGATCCTCTTAACCCCAAAAACTCTTTACAGCACCCATTACCTAATAACCTACAACGAAGACAAGGAGCCCTACAAACCATGTAACTGTAAATACAGCCGATCTGGTGGGGACTGTAGCGTAGTGCGGCGGTTCTGACTGCAAGGGCTGGCTTTCTTTTCTCAGTGGAAGACTGAGCAGGGGTCGCAAGCTTTTGCCGCTTGTCGGTCAGTTTCCAGAAGTGGCTCTGCGCTACATTGCGTTCGTGTCACATGAACACGAATGCGGTGTGATGATGATGGATGACAGCTGATACAGCACTGCAGAGATTTTGCCAACCAAAACACCATAACTTCATCGATACCCTACAGTTCCCCAATTTCCGGAAAGCTACGATAGAATAGGCATCAACGAGCTCCCAACAACCCCTCGCAGGCACACAAGGTCTCGCAGGGCGGGGAGGAGCGGTACGTGCTGGATGCCATCATTGGCGAGGGCCAGAAGAGCACACAGCAACTGAGCTGTATTGTGTTTTTCGCTGTTCAAGTATCGGGTTTAGGATGTCGTTCTAGGGTTTATAGGCCTTACAGCTTTAGTGTCAGGGTTGGGGCTTTGTCAGGGTTTCATGTTTGGTGAGAGGAGCTTGATGAGGGTTTGGTATGCAGATCGGCTTAGAAAGCACGCTGGGACTAGGGCTCAAGGTGAGGCGCCGAAGTTTGGGGCTTGGTTTAGGGTTTATAGGGTTCAGGGTCTGGGGTTCAGGGTTTAGCGTTGAGGGTTGAGGGAATGTCTACAAATCTCAATTAGAAGCGTTGGGCCATGATTTGACTTATACTTTTGAGGGCTTACGTACAAACTGTCATCTCAGGGGCGGCATCGGCGTGGAGAATTTGCAGGGAAGCGGTCTCATCGCTGGCGAAACCAGCCGGGCATACCAGGAGAGCTTGTGTGACTTGATGCCGATTGGGTTTGGTGAGTGGTTTTGAGCTTCGAGGATGTAGAGAGGTCAGGATTTACAGTCTAGAGCTGTTTTAGGATTTCGGAAGCTTGCGTTTTGCGGTTCGCGAGGCTTCTCATGCTGCGAAGTGAGAAGGAGTTTCGGAACCGATACCTACTATCTAAGCCGATATCAGTGGTTAATGTACTGAGTGTGGAGAATCGGTACCGGCACCTGTTACCAATACCAATACCCCTCTCTAAAGGTCCGAAAGTATTGGTGAAAGGTCCATAATTGGCCCCCCTAACCTTTATAAACCCTAAACCTCCAACCATCAAACCCCTGCACCCGAGAACTTCTGCAGCGGCACCCTAAACCCGAAAGCCCCGAAACCTTGTATCCCCAATCTCAAGGCCTTAAAGCCAAGAATTTAAATACACATATCCAAATGGGTCCATGTACCCAAATAGTATATACTTCGGCTCCAATGTACATATATATGGAGTACCTTAAGCACAAAGTATATAATATTTGGGTACATCGACCTTTAGGGTAATGCAGGTCCTACAGCAGTAGGATCCTTGTCACGCGGACTCCAAACGACTGTACTACTTTGTCGGGAAGTTCCCGAGGAGGACGCTTATCTGTCGGAGCCTTAAAGCGCCGAAGCGCAGCCCTCGTGCAGGAGACCTTTACCCTCTCCTACATCACGGGGCGTTCCGTGGGTATCGGTGCCTACCTGAACCTGGGCTGTCATGAGAATAAGTCTTTTTTCTGGTGTGTGTACTCTAGAAGCCTGATTCCTTGTTGCTTTTATCAAAGTGCAATCATATACCCCTTAAACCTATTCAGCCTGTTCTGATTGTCAAGAGGGTGTAGGTCTATATTGTAGGGTGTTAGGGGTACCCCGAGACAAAGAACTATCCGAAACGCCGTACACAGCTTGGTTTTTCGGGGTTGAGAAAGCCTTGAACATCCTTGAACTACGGGGGTCCTAGCAGAAGTATGGTTTATGTTGCGAAAAGTCCTTCAGGATGGAACTTGGTGGGTGTACGGTTTTCGTGTTATTTCTGGGGGGATGCTGGTAACAACACTTCAGCCTCATGTGTGGTTTTAAACTGGGCCCTAAACTTTGCGTAGTGCCTCGTCAGGCTAAACCCTAAACCCTTTACCCTAAACTCTGAGCCGCAAACCTCAAACCCCAAACTATGTGCCCTAAACGCAAGACCCTAGGAACCGCCTGGGTCAGCGGAACATTCAGATGGTCCGGGGCCTCGGTCTCACTCTTCTTTCCCAAAGCCTCTGAGGGACACGACAAAGGCATGAGCAGGCACCATGTCTTGACTCACAAGAAGACAGGACAACTGCTGTTGTTATGATGATGTTCATCAGCACTACTACTGAATCTTCTTTTTTGTCGTCTCAAACAACTGTATGCATTCGTATGCAAACCTTACATACTCCGATACCTTCTTGAGGGGTGTAGGGTGTATAGGCTTTAGGGTTTCAGGTGCTGGGGCCCTTAGCTTTTAGGATACACTGTTTTGACATTTTGTTGTTCTGAAAGCAGGAACTGTGCTCAATATGCCTGGCCTTCTCCGATTCCTAAGCCTTAGACGGAGCCTTGACTTAAGAAGCGCAGAAGCAATTTCCGAAGAAGACAAGGGTTTAGTTTAGGGTCAAAGAACTGCTAAGAGATGAGGTCAGCAGTCCCATGATCCTCACGGGCTATGCGGCCTTGAACAAGCTCTTGGGCAAGAACGTCTACTCCTCCCAGGAGAGACGATGCATGAGGGTGGCCTAGACCCCAACCCCCCCTCTTTCGCCGAATGCAACATGTTGTACTGTTTTTGACCTTGAACCCTAAACCCTAAACCTAAACACTTTCCCCGAATTCAAAGCTGTGTTGTTCAGGTGGTTTGATTTGCATGGGTCCATGGATCCTAGAGCCTAAACCATGTTGGTTTGGTGCTCAGGAATGTTCAAAGCAGCACCAAGCTCTTTACTCAATCCGTAAGTACATATTTCATATCCATCAGCTTGAAGCCTATACACACCCTAAACCCTAAAACCAAAGCCCTTTAACCCTAAACCTGAACCCCAATTTCTACACAGCCTAAACCCTAAAACCCTCGACCTGCCCTCTAAACCCTAAAGCCTCAAACCCTCACCGTAAAACTCTAAACCGCCGGTCCCTAAAACTCGAAAGCCTTGGCCAGGACCAGCTGGGAGGACCCCAGATCATGGTTCCCAACGGTGTCACGCATCAGGCCGGCGCAGGGCCAGATGCCTTTTTGTTTTTTTGGGGGGCCGAATGGTTTAGGGGTCAGCGTGTGGGTGGAGGGGGTTAGGATGTATAGGGTTGAGGGGTTAGGGCTTAATGAGTCTACAAACTAGTACGGCAGAGCACAGCCCGCCTCGTGGCGCACCGCGTTGACTCCTTTTTGTCCACTGATTGACAGACTCTTGTGCCTGAAAGCGGCAGCAAACGTTCGGCTTGGAAAGGGAGAGCTTGGAGAAAGACGTGTCCGCAAGACTCAACCCTAGATTTACATTGGTTCAAAGACTTCGCCTGATGTCAACTTGATCCCCAGCTAGATCTCCTGCCACCACTGTACAGCTTTCAGAGGTTTGGTGAGCAGGCCTGCTAGCTGGATCTCTGTTGGGGTCCATGTGACGTAAGTCGCATCTTTCTGTAGTCTCTTCCGACCGTTTTGCTCCTCTTTCTCACATTCTCTAGTTGCTTTCGAGCGGTTGGCTGCTTGTTTTCAAGCTCTTCAGTCTCTAGTATTTTTCCAGAGTCTCTAGTCTCTTCCGAGCGTTTTGCTCCTTCTTCTGAAATTCTCTAGTTCCTTTCGAGCGGCTTGCTCCTTGTTTTTCAAGGAGCTTCAAATTGTAAACATTCCCCACTGCGGCGAGCAGGTTCAGCTCTGCGCTGTCCTCCAAGCCCATCCTGTCCACCAGGACCGAAGCAGTTGCCAGATCAGGCAGAACGCAGCCGACCTCATTCAAGCGAGCCAGGCTCCGATCAAAGTCGGACAGATAGTCCCTGACGGACTGTCCCGGTTTCCTCCTCAACTTCCGCCCAACCTGGGTGAATTACCTGTCCTTGACCCACGCGATCAGGTAGTCCCTGCAGTCCCCGCCAGAAGCCTCGGCCAATCGGTCCACACTGAGGCGTTCGGCCCCACTCTGGCCTTGCCTGACAAGTGTTGGTACAGCGTGAGCCCATGTGCCTCCGGTGCCATCCGAGTCATGTGGCGCCGCGCCGCGATCCCACAAGAACGTCTACGGTTCAGCGTTTGGTCCTCTGCTGGACGAAGGATTTCAACAACCATAGTATCTGATCCACCCCAGTCCTTCTCTACTAGTAAAGGGGCCTACACCCAGACGGTCTTGGGGTACCTGGCTTTATGGTTAGGATCTCCTATATAGATGAGTCGGTACGCTTAAAAATGGGGTAGGGCCTGGCCCTCTACGGCCTTAGGATTTGTCTTACTTGGCTGCCAGTAGGCTTCAAGCTCTCTAGGTCAAGGAATGTTCCTCTGCTCTGCATGGGGAAACCCTCAGCCCGAAACCCTGGTCGGGCATCTGTTTTCCGACGGGTGCAATTCAGGGATAAGACATCAGGAGGCTTTTGATTTGAAGCCTTCTTGGTCTAGAGGCAATAAGCCTTTGGTGACAAGGCCCCAAACCCCTATACCCTAAACTCCCTCAACCCCTAACCGCCCTCCCACCTCCTAACCTGAAGCCTGAAGCCCTTCGAGCCTTCAACTCAGCCAGGTTTCAACATAGGAGGGTCCCAGGAAAGTTTGAAAGTCCCGATGAAGTCGTTGCTTGTTGGGTATCCAGGTCGTGCGAGACGACCAGGAGGCCTGACTCTATGCTTGGGGTTGAGGGTTCATGGTTTAGTTCAAGGCTTATGTACAGGGTTTAGAGTTTGGAGGTGTGGGCTTAAGAGTTAGAGGTTTAGAGTCTTGGCAATCGGGATCTAGGATTCAGGGTTTAGGAATTTTGGCTTATGATTCTTGGCTTGGAGTTCGGGTCTGCAGCATAAGGTTGATGGCTCAGGTTTCAGGGTTTGGGGTTTAGGATTCCGGCTGCCGCCATTGTTGGTGTTGGAATCTTATCGGTTAAAGAGCTTGTCAGAGTTTTGGGCATGGGCGCTGGTGGAATTATTCAGGGGCCAAGGTTTAAGGGGTTTGGAGCAGCGGTCTGGGTCGTGACGGGCAAACCGGCTGTGCCCCATTCAAGGCCACCCAACGAATCACTGGCTGAAAAGAAGCGGGAAGACTCAGACTAGAACTAGGCCGAGGCTGCTGTAGGGGGTTGATGACATGAACTGCACTATGTTTGCACACAGAGACCATGTAGACGAGTTCGAGATACAGACTTAGGCCTGGCTATGACAACTGGCCGCTGGACCGCAACAAGTCCCGAAGCCAGAATCAGGAGCTGCTGTGTAAGGAAGAACTCAGCAACTCCTTAGATCTCTAAGAGACAAGCGTCGCCAGATCCCCAGCTCCGGCCTTCTCTTTCTTAATGGTACTGTACTGCAAACGCTAGAGTCCAAACAGTTGATTGGATCGAAGTTGAGATGGCAGCTGAAGGCGCAAGTGATTCCGGAGAGAGCACCGCTGTTGTAGAGCGGCTTTACACTTGAACACCCTAACCTGAGAGGGCATGGGCGCCATCCTCGATTGGCTCTCCTATGTGCCCAAGGTGGGGAGAATCAGCAACGGAGCTGGGATGATGACTTCTCTCATACTACCAAGCTTTTCTGTTTGTTGGGTTTCGTATACATATAGCATGATTCTAAAAGCTGACGGGGTGAGCTGGGATTTGGGGGGTCTTTCGGGTGTAAGTTCGGGGTTTAGGTTGTCAAGGCTTTGGACGACTTCAAGAACTGCTTGTTTATAAAATTTGGGATTATAGGGGCTAAACTCTGTTATGCGGATGTGAATGATTCAGGAAGTATTCAGGATGTTGGGGATCATAGGGTTGAAATCATTTTATGCCGATGTTTATAGTTTATGGTTCATGTTGTTGAGCTTGGAGTTCGAAATCGCGGCCAATGTTGAAGGCAGGATTCGGGTGGCGTTCGTAACGATTTGGTGGTCATCAGTGTGGCAGAAAGTACAACTGGCATCAGCATTATATGATTGGTGCGCACTGCAGCGAAACGCCCATTCCATGTTGGGAATATGCGGCAACAGCTTGTTGATACAGGATTCTGTAGTCTTGGGTCTAGGGCTTGGTTGAGTCGGAGACTATGACACTACCTGTCTGCAGCTAGGAGCATTCTCGAAGGGTGAGACCCTAAACCTATGAACTTAGGCCCCCCCAATTGCAATCCCAGATGCCCCCAGTTCTGAACCGCAGGATGTTTCGTGCCTGCCACCGGTTTGCCAGCCGCTCAAAGGGTCCTGCTTGCAGAATTAGAGCGCTCGGTGAAAGTCCGCTATATCCCTAAGCCCTAAACCCTAAACCCTGGCGTTTGGGTGCACATGAATTCGGACCCTGCAAGATAGAAGATTGTTGCAGATTGTGGAAAGCATGTCTCGACCCCGAATTTCCTATTTGCAAGGGACCTCTTAGGATGTAGGGTTGAAAGGCCCATGGCATTTAGATGGTACCCCCGGTCCGAAGTGTTTTTTCGTGCGGGGAGCAGGAGTGTCGGAGTCTCTCTCTCTCTCTCTCTCTTTATCTGTATATGTATTTATTTATTTATTTAAGTAGTCACCAAGCAGTCCATGCAATTCTGCCGTGTTTTATGAACCCCCCCTTGAACCAGCATAGCCTACTTTTTGGTATGCCCTCACTACATCCCCTGTCCCTAACATAATCTTCGTCGGAACTTTACCCGACAAAAAAAGAGGTTTCGGTAGTTTGCGATAAGCCCTATAAATCCTCCAACCTTAGTATAGCCTGGCCTCGGCTAGAAGTCCCAAGTCTTCCAAGCGGGGGTGGAGCGCCGGAAGTCTGAGACACAGAGAGCCCACAGTTTGGGGGCTTAGGGTTTAGGGCTTAGGGGTTTAGGGTTTAGGGTTTAGGGGTTTAGGGGTTAGGGGTTAGGGGTTTAGGGTTTAGGGTTTAGGGTTTAGGGGTTTAGGGTTTGGGGTAACGCAGAGAGCCCGCAGCTTTGCATGTTGCTTCAAGTTGGACTCTAGGCCAGAGTCTGGTAGTATAGGGGTCGGGAAAGTTAGCAGAATCATCCGCTTCAAGTCCGTGATATGGTTATACTGTAATAGGCACCTAAAACTTTAGCTATTACCCTGTTGATGATATGAATCCTGCGTTACCTTCAGGACCCTATGTAAAACTATGAGAATCATGGTATATTCCTTATGATGGGCAATGCAGGAATTATATCATCAACCTTAGTTATTGAGGCCATGTTGTTGGATTCTTTCAGGGCTGTAGGCTAAACATGGTTTTGGGCTTCAGAGTTCTGACGCGAAGTCCCCGGAGCGTCCACACTGACCTTGCAAAATTAAGTCCCCAAAGACCATGCTCGTTCTCTGCTTTGGGGACTTAGTTTAGGGTTTAGGGACCCGGTATAAAAGGGCCCGATTACATGCGAAACCCTCCGAAAGCAGTTGAAGGGTCGTCTGGTCCATCAGAAGTAAAGGGCTCAGCAAGGTTTCCAACAACTCCGAGCCCCATGTTTGTGGTTTGTGGTTTAGTGCGACTTTAGTTTGAAAAAGGTGTTTGAGTACGAATCTGACATATACAAGAAATTACAAAAACAGGGGCATATCGTTGATTCGATTCGGGGTCTGTGGCATGGTGCACTTCGTATAACTCTGTCTCCGTCACAAGGAACACAGCTTTTACCAACCCCCATAATATTCAAACACCGATTCTACAAGTGGCTTATAAAATTCTAAGAAGCCCTTACCAAATTTACGAGGCAGGCATGGAAAATCCCAAACCCTAAAACCTAAACCCTAAACCCTAAACCCTAAACTCTTAGCCCCTGAACAAAGGCCAGCCGTCCGGCAGTGATCCGTGGGATCGCGACGTGGAGTTCGAACCCACCCCGCCAATGCCTCGGTATTCAGTCCTTTTGGGTTTAGGGCTCATAGGGTTTAAATGGGTCTAGAGTTGAACGATAGCGGCTGAGGATTCCAGTTTCGGTGTTACTGGACAGTTCAAATCATGGGGTTGAGAGATGCAGATCCAGAATGCAGATGTGCGTAGTCGTGAGTCCAGGAACTTCTAAGCTAAGTGTATTCATCGTCTGAAGCGCTTCAGCTTCGGGCTGGGTGCTAGTTCGGCCCTAAGACGAGTTCATCTAGTTCGAATACATCTACCTCCAAGTCTCATACTGCAAGCTGGAAGTTTGCATCCTAAACCCGAAACTTTAAAACTCTATATTGAGCCCAAGAAAGTTGGAACACGGATTAGGAACGATTAGTGCTGGGGTTCACCATTATACTCTATCTTCTAGGCACAAGGATGATTTTGTTCCAACTCCGTGGTTTCTACCTTAAAGCCTAAACCCTAACTTTTCATCCCACTCGGCCCGTCCCAAGTTCTGGAGGCTTCCGTACGATCCGCGCGACTTCCTCCGGGTCTTTGCCCAAGGTTTCAGCTCAAATTTCAGGAGCATTAGGGCTTGAGAGTTTAGGGTTTAGGGTGTAGGGTTTGGGTTGGGTATCTCTGCCTCTTTCTCACCGTATGGCTTTTGTTTAGATGCCTTGTTGGGTCCCCAAGCTTACAGATTTAGGGCGCCCGGTCGGGTGTGGGGCAGACGTCGCACACAGCTTCGAGTTTGGCATGGCTTATGGTTTAGGGTTGCCCAAACTACATGCCTTCTTAAGGTACCCTAAACCCTAAACTCTAAACCGTAAGCTACTATACAAGAGGAATTTTGTGTGCTAGACAGCCCCGCCATGAAGACAGGATTTAGGTTGAGGGGCTGTGAGGTTTAGGAGCTTTCTTGTTTGGGGGGTTTAGGGCTTTGGGGTTTAGCGTTTTACCACAAGTTCAGTTTGCAGGATCTTCGGGTTGAGGCTTTAGGGTTTAGGGTGTAGGATTTTTGGGCTGAAGGGTCTTGGGTGTTTAGGGCTTGTGGCCGTTGAGGGTTTAGGGAATTTGGGGTGAAGGGTCTTGGGTGTGTATATAGGGTCTAAACCTCCCCACAAACCTCAATGCAGGTGGCGGTTTGGGGTTTAGGGTTTAGGGTGCTGAAAATGCAAGCCGCAAGTGTAAGATCCGACCCTAGGACCTTAGATTCGGGTTCGGGGTTCGGGTTAACAGTAAGTTTTCAACCGGGAGCACCCACGCAGCAACCCAGGTACCTTCTGAGAATTCCACATGCGGGTTAAACTAGCTCCTAATTGACTCCTAACTCGACCATCATATCTATCCAAAACCCACACTGTAAGACCTAACCCTTAAGCAAAGGCCCCTTACGAGCCCTTCGAACACCCAGCCTTTCGGACCTAAGCCCTAAACCCTATAAGTCCTAAACCCCAACTTCAAAAGCACCGAATCCCTACACCCAAACCACTGAAACCAACAAAACACCCCAAATAATCCCTAGTCATCCTTAAACCCAAAACCAGAAGCCGTAACCCCCCCAATCCTCAAAAGCGCCCAGGGTGTCATCGACCACGAGGGAAGCCGCAAGCGCGGCTTCTTCGATGCGGGCTCATGGATCGAATACCTCGAGGTGCCTAGGGCTTATGAGGTGTAGGGTTTGGGATTCAGGGTTCAGGGTTAGGGTTTATACAGGGGGTGTATAGGGTTTATAGTGCTCATCTGGTTTATGGGGTTCAATTTAAAGGCTTTAGGATTTAGGATTTAGGATTCAGGGTCTAGGGTCTAGGGGCTAGGCTTCAGAGTTCAGGCTTTGGACTGGGCTTTAGGGTGCAGGGTTCAGAGTTGAGGGTGTAGGATTCAGGGTTTAAGCGTGAGGGTCTGGCGATCTGGGTTCAGGGCTCCGTTCAGGGTTTAAGGTTCAGAGTTTAGGGTTTAGGGTTGAGTTTGAGTGGCACGGAGATGTCAAAATACTTATATACAGGCGATTGGGTTTAATTAGGTACGGCTGAAGGTTTAGTTTCGTGGGCGAGAGAAGCATGCTTGTGCTGCGACGATGCAAGTAACATCAGTCTTGGGGATTATCGGTGAGATCTCCCAAGATGATCCGGCTCAATGCTTTGAAGATCAAAAAATAACCATGCCTTTCATTACTTGTAATCGTCATGTCACCTGCCTGACAGCCTCAAATCTGGATCAAAGCATCATTCACTTTCTGTTGCAAGTCAGAGGCAGACTTCAGAAAACACAAGGCAACCCTAATCCCTAAACCGAACATGACCGAAAACCCGTCAACATTTCTCAGAGATAACCCCTAAACCCTGAACTCGAAGCACAGTACCCACCCCGGCAGGGATGGGGCCGCACCGTCATTGTCGGCCGGGCTCGCCTGGGAGGACCGTTGGAGGGTCGAATCTCTGACTTTCGGATGTACTTAACGTAGTAGATTAGGCAACCTTTAGCATGTTTTTTTTTTTTTTTTTTTTTGGGGGCGG